>JAULBS010112830.1:0-30027 GCA_032355785.1 Symmetromphalus regularis | reverse complement strand
TGTATCTGCAGTCATTGGTTGTGGGGTGAGCAACACACTGTTTAATACCAGAGCACTTCGTACACCTCACTGAAATATACAGTATACGTAGTTATTTAACAATGTAAGATATGGTGTATCTGCAGTCATTGGTTGTGGGGTGAGCAACACACTGTTTAATACCAGAGCACTTCGTACACCTCACTGAAATACTTAGTATATGTATTATAATTAAACTAATGGTTATTTAATGACACTCCACATTGTTTATTAAGCAGCTATTAGGTGTCATTGTCTTTAGAAGAATCCCTCTACACCACATAGGCTACTCTTTTCGACTATTCGCAAGGGATTTTTATATGTGCTGGCCCAAAGACAGGACATCACATATAAACCTAGCAGGTCTATCTTGTGGACTAGTTGCTCTAATTTGGAGCCAGTATCGTGTTTTAAAACTTCATGCCTCAGCTGAGATTTGATCTCAATACCTACAAGCTATGAGTCTAACAGCTTAATCACTAATCCATTGTGGCAGGTATTATATAATATGTGCTATTTACAATATGTAATATAAATAGTTGTTCTAGGTCACTTTATAAAGCTGATAACATATTTTTAAAATGTTTTTACAAAAAAATCAATTATTTTTAGGATGCAGCAGTTTCTTCTGATACTATGATCAGCTGTTTGCTACTTTGTGATCTTATGTCTATACAAAGCCAAGTCAAAGTCCTATGATAATATCAGTTCAAGAATTTCAACCTGTATATAAAAGCCACCTGCTTATAATAACCATGATTAGCAGATACCTTGGGTTGCTTTAATATACAGGTTTAATTGTATGTATAGAAGTACATTTATATAATTTAATTACCTCTTTGTGTTGGGATTGAGAAGCCAGTGGTGGCACTTGTTGCGATCGAAGACGTTGCAGTGGTAGTTGTTGCAGTGGAAGCTGTTGCTGTGGACGTTGTTGCAGTGGAAGTTGTAGACAAAGTGGATATAATGGTGGTTTTAATCACTGTTGATTTGTCTGTAGGTATTTTTTTTATAAGAAAATAAAACCAAAAGTAACTTTTTATATAAATAATGTGTTTGTTGTTTTTCAAAATTACATACACATACGTGTGTAGAATGATTTTAAGGACTGGAGGTTCATAATGTAGAATATAACTGATATCATCAGGGGTATGCTAAATATAAAAAAACCTGAAACCCTTCATCAGCACACAGTAGGGTTTAGCAATAAAATGTATTAGGGTTAAAATTAATGGATAGTATAATATATACATATGATAATAGTAAAGTGCTTTAAATGACAAAAAAGTGGACGAAGGAGAAAAAGGAAGATTATTTACATGCGCGTGCGCAAACGCGGATTTTTAACATAAAGTTTACAGAATAGTACATTCAAACGTTAATTACAGATCATCCAAAATATAAAAACCACGCATACCACTTTAATAAAATGCAGACAAAACAACGTTCTTATTAAACAAATAATAGTGAAATAACTAAACTGATGTTAAAACATTCTATTATAGTCTAATCACTTACCTGTGTTTGTGTTGATTGTAGTCCTGCCAACTTCAATTATATTCTTAAACAGGTTCAACTCCACATACTCTAGTAATACAACAATTAATTTAACAATACAAACATGACTTTCATCGTAATTCGTGATACAAATAATATTACTCATAAATATAACAGTATTCCGTAACAACATGATTCTATGAATTCATGACAGTATATAAACAGTCACAAATACAAGGTGAAAATTGGCAGCTCTTATGAATAAATTATGTAGCTAAACGTATATGGATAAATATATTTGTTAATTCTTGATTGATTAACGACCCCACACCCCCGGCCGCCTCCCCGCACCACACAAAAATAAGTATCGGCTATTGGGGGTCACTCTGTGATAACTTAAAACGTTTTTCCTAACATATATACAGGGTTTTTTAAAAAATTATTAAATATATGCAAATCTAGTCCAGAACATGGACATACTGATTATTGGTTATTCACTGGCAATCAATAATCAATAAGCAGTATATCCATGTTCTGGACCAATACAAATCAACTCACCTCTGTGATTATATATTATTTCTTGAAGACACGGTTCCGATATTCCAATCAACAGTGGTAGAATAACTAAAACTGAAAGAGTAAGTGTAGTTACTTCGTCGCATTCATAACCCTAGTTTATTGAATATTTAGTCGGATTTTGTTCGCTTGATATGGTGCCAATACAGTCGGAGATCCTGGTGGCTCATCTAAAGTTTGCAATTAAAAGAAGTCTTGAAATTACAGAAATATTTCGTTGTCAAGGGATTTTGACATTACTAGGATGTTTAGTTATAAATTATATATATTTAAATACATAAACGTTTTATTTATATTAAATTGAATACCTTCCTTTGGTGTGTCATATCGTTTCTGATGTCTCTGTTGTAATGCTGTACTGTATCTCACTATTGACAAATACAATAGAAAGATTTTGTTAAAACATACGTAATTATTTTGATGGTAAATAATACATGTATATAGTTTGTTTAATTAGTATTATTGGTTTATTTTTTTGGTTATGTTTTTTTGTTTTGTTTTAGTTTAGTTTCGTTAACCAAACGGCCAATCCGCAAATGAAAATTCATATAATAAATAAGCCTATGTTACAGTAATTAAGTATTCATCTTTCAAATAAACGAAGCAATACAGACAATAGAATATTTGGATTTGTCGTAATTCAAATTAAAACAATTTGCTCTTAAATTTAGTTGTTTTCTGAGCCTTTGTTTAAAACAAAAATTAATTAATTCCTTCAAAGTCCTTGGTATGTGAAATATGGTTCATTTATTCTCCCACTGAATCCATAATTAATAAATCAATTATGAATATGAAACATTCAGACTTACAGTATTCATAGTCAGATGCCTGGGAATGTTTGATACCAGGCTGAACAAACATCTTGAAAATAGCACACGAGTCATCTGTGAGAGTAATAAAATAATTATATTCCATCTTTATAGGGCCCACTCAAATTGATTTCAACGTCAACTCTTGTGAAATAATAAAAACAACAACAACAAATATATGATAAATTTAAGTGTAAGCTACTTATTTTCCATCTGAGGATTCGAAATAATCGCTGGATACAAAGTCCACAATATTTAATGTATCAAAGCTAAACTGCATCTGATTTGATGAAATATTTTAACTTTAATCCAACACAAATACATGATAAATGCATGTTTAGTTTTTGTTATTAATATACATGGGCTCACTTACCAGCGCATGGAATGATGATTTTAAAAATTTCTATTAAAACTGTTGATATATCTAAAATAAAGAATAAAATTAAAAAGAGAAATTAAAAACAATATTCATAAATTTATGTTTTTAATAAAGCATGTAGTAAATTATTTATGTGTCCGTATTTCATTAGGTTTATTTTAGATATCTGATATAAATATATATTTTATAGGGTTTAGTCTCTATGAAAATATAAAATTCATATGGTTAGTGTTATCCAAACGATATATCAAACCACTGATAATACAACATATTTATAAAAAATAGACATAATGTAATGAATGTAATAAACAATGAGTACATCTACAACACTTTTAAAGGTGTCAAGTCCATTACTTTGAATTTGGATGGTTAAGATCAAACAACGTGCTACGTAAAACAAATTATGCTTTATAAATAGGGATCTATGCTACTATGCTGTTATTTCATGTTGGCTGAATCTTGCTTTATTGTATTATAAACGTTTTAATATAAACTTACCAACATATTCATTGTGACGCTCCCACCAAAATATTGCATTCCTCACTTCTGAAATAAACATAACGAGGAGAACATGTTAATTGTTATTAACTGGTTAAGTTTTATTTGTACATTTTCTAAGTTTAGTTCCGTTTTGATTGACAGCGTGATTATTGTTGGATTTTTAATTTTCATGAGTCAATGAAATAGAAAACACATAATTCACCTTCAACTAGGTCGGCCACACCCCTTCGTATACCAACTTTATTTTTCTCTCATTATAATTTGTCCCTAACTAACTTTTGGGCTACCTTCCAATATTAAAAATATTATAAAGTATCATTGTACATCTTTCCAAAATGTCTGCATCGGCCTATATTATGTACATTCATTCATGTGATGGATGTTACGTTATGCACTTATATCTAGACTTACCGGAATAGTTATGAGAATCCCAGCATTTCTGAATACTCTCAAGAGGTCTTTGTAATATATCTTTATCTAAAATGTCAAACAAATAATAAAACGTTATTTTGAAGTTTTAGTTTAAGAGTTAATAAAATGCGACATGGAATTTCGATCCCAACTTTAACGAAAAATGAAGACATTATCTGTAAATCACTTGCAAATTTATTGTTGCAATGTTTAGTGTCATGTATATACTAATATTATTAAAATCAACGCACGAAAAAGACAAACAAAAGTATTTTTAATATTCTTAGCTCACAAAATGGTCATATACCATAATATCAGAGCTTTTAATGCGAAAATACCACATCTATACAGTTTATACGTAGAACTTCAGGAACATATACCATAATATCACAGCTTTTAATGCGAAAATACTACATATATACAGTTTATTCACAGAACTTCATAAACAAGTTGAAATCAAGTACATGTGTAATAAATGTTTTTTGTTTTTCCTTCATAAAGACAAGTTTTTACTTGCTCTTGGCCTTAAAACAAATTGTATTGCATATGGTACTTTAACATGTTTTCTCACTAAATATATTAAGTAATATTATAGAAAATGTTTCTAATATACAACCAATCTGTTTTGTATAATAAATGAAGGGAAAATAACAGGTTCGCACTACACCGAAGTAGATATACTCAACCAAAAAAGAAAGTATGCAATGTAATCAATAGTCATTTATTTCATAAACCAGACGAAATTCATGGCAGAAATTCTGGAATTAGATAACCACTCCATTTAGGAGGAGGAGGTGTGTTTGTGTGTGTGTGTATTAGTGTGTATTAGTGTGCGTGCGTGTGTGTGAGCGCGTGCGTGCAGTAATATTACAAGTTGGACCATTACTGTGACCACCCCATGAAACAGAAATATTTCAAGATGCATACTTTCTTTTTTGGTTAGTATAATTTTGTTTCTGTTTGTGGTGTTGTCTTGTAATGGTGTTCACTTCTGGAGATACTTACTCATCTGATTATAGCACAGCTCACATTGGGCAGTGTTCCCTAATGTCTGTGCATCGCTTTGCAACACGATCAAATATGTAGAAATAGCACACACTGAAAAACGAATCACATAAAATATATTACAAACATTTATTAAAATATGAAAGGGACATAACAGGAAGTGTTGAAAACGACCTTATTTTATGGTGGTCGGTATAGAGATATCATGTAGAAGATTATTTTATCACAGGATACTGAATTGTTCTAGGATATGCGTTCTGTCCGACGTGTGTCTAAGGATATAAGATTCCCCAGAAAGGTGACTTTAAGAATGAGGTTTTGCTCCAATTTTAATCATGAAGCCAGCTTTCTTTCCCCACACGAAATTATATTCCAACCAGGATTATTTAATCACAGAGCTTATCTTCACTGACAATTACTAAAGAAAACTTTGTAAATAATAATAATAATAATAACAACAACAACAATAACAATAACAAAAACAATACAAATAACAACAATAACAATAAAATTTAGAAAATAATAATAAAAACATGTCAACATGAGCATAATCCATAAAATTGTTCATTAAGTATTCAAAACTGTATCTTCGTACAAGGCAGAATCCAAATGCAAGTTCATTGTTAAAAGATAAGTAATATCAGTTTACAAAATGTAAGCATAAAGCTATAAAATTTCTGTAATTTTTGGATGAGTTTCTAGTAACTCAGTCCTATTTGAATTTTTGCTCTTGGTTAAAAAAAGAATTATTTTAAAAATAATTCTTGTACCAATATAAAGTAACTGTTTATGGAAGAAGCGACAGTATACACAAAGTAGAAAGTATTTAGGTCATATAAAAGAGTGCATATAAGACAAATCATGACATTTCATTTCCATGTTATCTACACATGAGAATGTCCAGGTGGCAGGGTCAGAGTGTAACAAGTTCGTAGACACATTTTAATACTAGGCAGAAAAAATAAAATTTTATAAATATTTAACAATTTAATTTCCTCCATTATACCTTAATTTCGACATCATTTTTCAGTATTAAAGATATTTTGGTTTTTTTTTTTAACCTCTGGACGTAGCTTTACTTGAGGTGCAGGGAGAGAGAAGTATATGAAGTAGTGTTAGAAGAAAGTGTTCCTTCTGACAGCAACACGTTAACTTATGTTTGTGTTACAAATTAAACGTACACCCACGCACGCACCTATTCATGCTGGCATGTGCGCACAACAAAAATCCAACATAAAACCCCAAACAAAGGCAGGTCTATTGACCGTACCAGCATGAAATAGCTTTATGCTTAGGATCAGTTTAGAATTACTTTTAGGATTAGGTTTAGAATATTTATTTACCAATAAATTTCTATATACGCCTCATCAAAAAATAAAATATCCTGTTTAGATCGATAGGTATGCTTAAACGGACGAAAGTATTTTCTATTTAAAAAATAAAAATAAAAATAAATAAATAAAATAAAAATAAATAATAAAATTAAATAACCAAAAGCAAATTATAAAACGACATAATGATTTTTTTTATTTTATATAACCTTGACAGTAGTATTATGCATGAAGAAAGTTAAATAATGGAATATCAAATGATTCACGCAGTGTATATATTGGTTGTACGTATTTTCATGCTTATATCCAATTAAAGTTCAAACACACTGTCCTGGGAACAAACCTCATCATCTTGTGTTGTCTATTCAGGACAGGTTTGTTTTAGTAGAAGAGATGAAACCCGCTGCCGCCACACTAATGTGGCTACTCTTACCTATAAGCAGCAAATGATATTTTATATGCACTATCCCACAGACATGTTAGCACAAACCATGGCCTTTGATAAATCAGCTGTGGACCACTGGTGTTAGGCCTTTAGCTAATGGTTGCAATATAATTATGTCTGATGAATACAATAAGCGTAAGACTAAATGAAAGAAAGCCTACCAGTGTAGAAGAATTTATCCAGCGTCATTCTGTTAAGTAGAGATCTTATGTCGAGGATGACTGTATGAACACTAGTGAGAACCTACACATGTCACAATATATCTCGACACACAGACTACTCGAATATCTAGTAAATATTGCGCTAAAACATGCAAATTACAGTACTGTCATGACGTCCTTTGTATTACGTAATGCTTATCAGTACCACTCCCAGAAGTGTATCCGAAATCATGACAGAAATTTAAAATATCAGCGTCTGTTAGGTGTTGAATATGCAGGGGCGTTGGAGCTAGGTGTGGAGGGGAGGGAGGCTGGGGAGCTGCAGCTCCATAATACTTCTCATATATATGTTCTTATTCATTGTTAAATTATTCACCGTCACCCAATATGAATTACGTTCCAACGCCCCTGATATATATTTGTCACATATGGTTTACAGAAGAAACCCGCTAATGCCACTTATGTTATGGTCTTTCCAACATATACCACATCTGTTGATATACAGTTGTGAACCACTGGCTGAAACATGAAATATATAAATCAGCTAATTCACCAATGACTCTAGAGGAAGGATCCAGTTCTAAAAATATTTAATTACAAAAAAGTGTGAGGTTAACGTTTTATATTTGTCTTATATTTACAAAGATTTTATCATCATCATCATCATCATCATCATCATCATTACCATCATCATCATCTACTTCTTCATCATCATCATAATCATCACCATCATCATCATCGCCGCCACCACCACCATCATCATCGTCTTCATCTTCCATTTTATTTAAATTACTGCTAATCACGTCAGTGCGTATTTATGTCACAGAATCTATGTTTAATTGTCAAAGAGCGACTTTATATATGATGAAGCCCATTTTATGTCTACGGGCAAATCTTTTCTTTGTATCTTTGTAGTAAAACTTTTAAAAGTACATTTTATGAGAAAGAGATGATAAAATCGTTCCGCTATGTAGAAGTGTAGGCGCATACCAATCTATTAAAATCCGGACCAATTTAAAATATAGATTAAATATTTTAGCTGTTATCACTGTTTGAAAATGGTTAATTAAGCGGTCATTTTGAAATATGGTGTCTGTTTTTATAACATTTTAACGTATTTAAATTGAAATACACGATTATTTCATAAACTGTGATTTTAAAATGTATTGAATGAATCTCACTCTCTGTGTAGGCCTTTTTGGAAATATTCAGTACAAGTTAGTGGTTCGCGGACAATCAACTCCATTAGCGAGTATATTCCGTCTCAGCGGATTATAACATTTAATCTAGCTCTATGTCAGTAGAAATTACCTCAATCTGGATCATTACTCTATAGAGAAATACGATCTAATATGGAAAAAAAACCTATAAAAATACCATTTTATTCTGGCTATTCCAACATTTTTAATTTTACAGGTAACAAAGTAAGAATTTAATGTTGTGTAGCCAGAATATTTGTATAAACAAAGGATAATGTTTGTGTATACTGTAAAAACACATTGACTAATTATTTGTTGGTAATTGACAGGTAATATGTGTTGGTAGGCTTCTGTATTCATTTTCTATGTGGTTTTTTTCATAATATTATATACGTTTGTATATTTTTATATTGTGTATGTTTGAGATTTGGTCTTGGTTAGTAGCCATGATAAACTGTGAATGACTGCAATTGCAACAACTTAGGTATTTATGAGCTAATTTTAGCTTGCAGTGTTCAAATTATCATGAGCACTGTTTCTGCTAATACATCTCAGACATGTTTAGCTTGTAAGCTTCGTTTAAGTTTAATTCATGCATTATGTAAATTTATTGTGGATTATATATTTAGTGAAATTAAATTAAGTAAACATGTTAATATTTATGACCATTTTTTAATAATATTTTAATTTTAAGATTTTATTATTTATATTTATTTTTTAGTAAAAGTATTTAAGGGTTAGTTACTATAACAACAAATTATATTATAACAACATCTATTGTTCTCTGTGTGTTGGAATAGCCAGACTAGGTAATTTTGAAATGTTGGAATAGCCAGAAGATACCAAATAAAAATAAATCTAAAAAAACAAACAACAACAACAAATAAACAAACAAGTATCACAAACAACGTATTGACGCAGTTTGAAGGAAGATTAGAGAGGTGTTGTTTTAAAGGTAAAGTTCACTTTTTTATATTTTGAACTTAAGAAGCTTACAAAATCATGTTTTATTAAACTTAAAATACTTCATCGCAAGTTTACAATCGATGAATAAGAAACAATGACCTAGCTGTGAAAAAGGTTTACTTTCATGCTAATATTAATTTCTTAACTGGAAAGCTGTATGTTAAAAATGGTTTATCAAGTGAGTCTTTAGTATCGGAAAACACTGTCTTTACTTCCTGTCTTTCTTCTTTCCATCTGTCCGTCTCTCTCTCTCTCTCTCTAGTTATCTCTCTCTCTGTCTAGTTATCTCTCTCTATCTCTCTCTCTCTCTCTCTCTCTCTCTCTCTTTCTCTCTCTCGACACCCATCTCTCTAAAGTCACTCACAGTTATTGACGTTTAATCAGCTATCTGTCGCACGTGGTTCGTTACCATACAAAATAAAAAGAAAGAAAAAAAGAATTTCAAATAGTGTACATTACGTTTTAATTTATTAGGCATCTCTCGTTTATAAATGTTTGATGCATGTGGGAGCCAGTAACTGATGTTACACAGATAATTACCTTGACTACACGAAAGCAAACGTCGGCTATTGGGGGTCACTGTGACCCTGACATACTGAAGATATTTCACTCACTCACTCACTCACTCACTCACTCACTCACTCACTCACTCACTCACTCACTCACTCACTCACTCACTCACTCTCTCTCTCGCTCGCTCTCTCTCTCTCTCTCTCTCTCTCTCTCTCTCTCTTTCTGCTTATCGAAGAGAGTAGCCTACGTGGCGGCAGCGGGTTTCCTCTAAATAAATATATCAGAATGACCATATGATTGACGTCCAATAAGATAAAAATTAATATGCTCTAGAGGCGTCGTTAAATAAAACAAAACTTTACTTTTTACCGACGTCACAGAAATCAACTCTAGGATGACCGATATGTTATAAACATTATTTCAATAACGGTTCAATAACCTGATGTAAATTAGCACTCTAGGACTGTGCATAAATAACATAATAAATAAATGTTATTCATTCCGACGTCACAAAAACACAATTTAATAACAGATGATAGCCGTTCAGCATTATTACGTATGACACAATGGATGATTCGTGTATTGGCATGCCATTAAACATTCATCCATTTAATTTTAATGCGCTTTCCTATTCGTTTTAAATTTCTCTTTACAGGTGGACGGTTGCTAGGTTACAGTCTGCAGTAATTTACCTCGTCTCTTCACGCAGATGTAGCTAACAAGTGAATGAGCATTGGGATGTCGACCATGATAGCATGATGTTAACACAATGCAGCTATGATAAACGTTCAATGGAAGAACGTAGAGTAACTAGCTGTTCATGTCGTCTGACATATTGCCGATCAGAAAGTTTTTTCTTCAGAGTTATGTTATTAAAGAATTCCAAAAACCGTTCACAAATATGGCATGAAACATTAGTAGGGAGAGGAGATAATCTGTGTCACTTGTCATTGACGTCATACATTATTAATGCTTATTCAAAGTTAGTTAAAAGAGAGCTATTATGTTGTTTTTTTCCCCTCCATAAACAGATCCAGCACATATTGCATCATTTGGTATACCATTTTTTAAACTCTGGCTGAAACGAAAAATACAAAATAAGTCCGTAACCCTGTGAAATTGGACATGGACAAAGGACATTTAATCACCAAGCTATGGGAATGAAGTAGGGGTGCAACGATACAGCCAAAACCGTATTGCGATATATTGCGATATAGCAAACCCATACTGCAATACAATTAGATAAATTACCAAGATGTGATACAGTCATATTTTGATACTATCATACTAATAACCAAACACATCTCAGGCAGACAGACCGCAGGATTGAGAGTTCCTCTAAAATGAAAAAAAATTATATAGATATTTGTTTTTTATTATTATTAATTTTATTGTTGAGTTCCATCTACATGACATATCGATTCCCCCCCCCCACCGCCGCCCCGACAAAACATGCTGGTACATCGTTGCATCCCTAGAATGTAGACGAGTTGTAAAATGTTTAAGATCTGAAAATTACATGTGACGCTATTTTATACTATGCACTATTGATGACAAAGAGAAAGCTTAAGAGATTGAACGCGCAACGGAGAGCATTAATCCTAAAGGTTCCATCGCACCTCAAACATACACACCTCGTGTATCAGGGGCATTGGAACCGGGAGAGGGGCACATTCCCCCCCTCCACAATAATTTTCATAAATATGTTCCTTATTTATCGTTTAATTATTCACCGGCAAATTCTAATTTTAAGAAACGGGAGCAGCCCTCCCCCCCCTTTTGAATTTCATTTCAACGTCCCTGTGTATAAACTATATGTTTAAATCGACTGTTTTGTGAATTCAATATACAGTATGCGTTCAGAAGATAATACATTTTACATCTCCACTTTCCCACTTTCTGTTGAAGCTATTTATGCATATAGGGCCTACACTTAAAATATTGACGTCACCGGCCTGCATCTTATCTTACCATATCAAATTTAGTGTCCTCGCCTTTGGGAACACGGTTATCTCCCCTGAACTGTGCTAATAGAATCGAAACAAGGAAGTAACCTACTTGGAAATAATGGCCGGTTTATTAGTGAAATGCGATTTTTTTGTGAATTTTATATACACAGATTGTATAAAGATGACTAGTTTTTAGTATTGTGTAACGTTTTCAAGCAGGTCGCATACTGGTAACATTTAAATGAGTTTCAATGTATTCTATGTATAAACTATTTATTCTTTGTGCTTTTAAAATGTCATTGTATCACCACTTCTTTATGACAAACATTAAGGTGTATACGAGGGTTGATTCCTCTGATGACTGGTGGCACGCCAGCCCAAAATCCCGCCAGTGATATTGTTTCTGTTTAATCTAAAGCATTAATGAGCAATTATTGACATTATCCAAAATGGACGGGCTGCTTATTGATTATTGATTGACATCCCGTCCAATGTGGGCTATATACCCGCTATAGAGCAAAGCCCTGCAATTTTCTGACTACAAATGCTTCAGTTTCCGACCAAAACATTATAAGAAATATCTAGATATACAGTAAAATTGACAACTTACGCGCTTACTACATCCTCTTTCACAGTAAATCCCACAGTATCCACTGATTTCGTCTTCAACCGCCGACAGATTTAAAAACAACATGGTGGTCGAACAAATACGTCACAAATACGAAACTTTCAGGAGATGGAAGGGGAGGAATGGGAAATAAAGAGAGGGATTGTTGGTGGGTTGGAGGAGTGGCGGTACGTGTTGTAAATAAAAATAGTAATATATTACATTGTGACTGATTTATTTTATTTTTTAAATACTCCTCAGAGATAGCGGATGAACTGAAAGTTTCGTATTTGTGACGTATTTGTTCGAGTGTCATGTTGTTTTTAATGTGTCAGCGATTGAAGGCGAAGTCAGCGGATATTGTGGGATTTACTGTGAAAAGGGATGTAATAAGCGCGTAAGTTGGCAATGTTATTGTGTATCTAGATATTTCTTGGTTGGAAACTGAAACATCTGTTGCCAGAAAATTGCACCAATGCATCGTAGTGGTCACCAGCTGAACTTAATGCAATAATCAATAAGCATTAAGTTCCTGAACTATTACTGACAGGGAAGTTGAAATGTTCTCCTTAATTACTACCATTGTCGGTATTTTTGAAACTAATCATTACATGTAGTTATTAATTAAAATAAGACCCTCACCTGTCTATCTGATTGCCCTTCCCTGCCCTACTGTCTTCCTTTCTGTGTGTGTGTGTGTGTGTCCAATCGCCTGCTACTCTCTAAATGAATGAATAAAACTAATTTTATTATTATTAAAACAATTTAAATAGAAGAAGTCCTTAGTCTGTTGGGCCCCTCTGGCAGGGGGGGGGGGGCGGGGGTAATTGTCCGCTTTGCCGTTTTATAAATCCGGCCCTGCTCCAACACACCCACCCCACTTCTCTAATGTCACTTGCATTTATTAAGTTGTATTAATTATCTACTCCACATATCATTATTGTGCTTCGTTAAAATAGTATTATACAAAAAAGTGATTTCAAAGACTGTGCATTATAATTTATTGGGCATTTGATGTTTGTTCATGTTTTGTACCTGTGGAAGATAGTAACCAATGTTACACAGATACTAACTATGACTACAGATATATTGTGATAGTCACTTCAGTCACTTATCAAATTGTGACCGTGACCTGAAAGTGTGTGTCCACATATTAATCTTGAAATGACCTCAGCACGGATGTTTGTGTTACTGAGATAAAACCTGTTTAAAACGCATGGAAATGTGAGAGGCGTCTGTCAGTGTAGTGGGAATGTTTTTAATTTAAATACCCACTTCTATATGTTTCTAATGTATAACAGGCGCGGATGCAGGATTTTTGAAAGAGGGTCCAAATGTGGATTTATGAAGGGGTGAAGCAAAAGTGATGAGTGAATAGAAATGGTGAAAAAATTAATTTTCACGTCCATCCACTTTTTAAAAGGTATAAAATGAAAAAAAAATTCGATAAAAGGGGGGTCCTGACCCCCTGGTCTCCCCTGGATCAGCTACTGTATAACATGTTGTGCATGCTGACATCACAAAAACACAATTTAATTATTAATTGTTGTCGCTCACCATCGTTACATATGATCTAGTTGATTGTTCATGCTCTGCAATTTCATTAAACATGAACTCATTTAATTTTAATACGCTTACGTACTGGTTTTAAATTTCTATCTTTTCAGGTGGATCGGTTGCTAGGTTACAGTCTTCAATAATTTACCTCTTCTCTTCAGGCAGATATAGCATCATGCTAATGAGAAATGGGATGTCGACCATTGCACGATGCAGCTATGACAAACAATCCAAAGAATAATTTAGAGTAACTAGCTTTTCGTGTTGTCTGACATATTACCGATCAGAAAGTTGTTTCTTCAGGATTTTTAAAAAATTTTAATCAGTAATATATATTCATTTATCTTGTAATGACAGTTTCTTCATGGTTTATACTATTAAATAATTTTAAAAAAACCCGCTCAAAATCTTTCTTGCTAGACATTCAATAGCTTCATTACGATATGACATATAACCATGAAAGTAAGTGATGTTTAAGCATATTTTAACATTGTCATCATTTATCACTTAAGTGTAAACTTATGACAGGATATGCTCATCAGTTTTAACAATCTGCATTCTCTAGATGTTTAAGAATAAATTTTAAACTGAAGTATCCTAAACAGGATTGTATGACACCCGCAACCTTATGTCTCTGGTAACTTCAAATGTTTTCTCTTCATTTATTTTCGTTAAGACTATTTTTCACCCAGTGATCACGTTTATTTATGCTCAATCTTTGATAGGTGAACAGCAAAATAATACGAAAAATGGCAGTAATGTTTGTTCTCTTTTTCTCATAGAGTGTCTATCAAGCACACCGATGCTTCACATGATCATGAGAATCTGTTATCTCCAAGCCATCATGTTCTATGTGATCAAGATCTTTTGTCTGCTTTAAAGCAATATGCTTCACGTAAACATGGAGATTCATTGTCACTTACAAGTAAAGTGCTTAGTTCAGAAAACGATGTGATCAGTAACGCGTCAGATAAAATATTGGTAGAGAGGACTAATGACCAAGACGCTTCATCTTTGACGAAGGAGATAACGGAAGATAACACCTTTAGAACTGATGAACATCCTTTAGACTGTGTACCAAATAACAATGTCCCTTATTCTGCAGTGAAAACAGATTGTGTGGTATTGAGGCAAAAGGATAATGATATTGCCATCACGGTTAATACAAAAGAGGTTACTGAGACCAAACAAATGGTGGTCGAAATTAAGACACTAGATAAGAGTGAAGACACTTCAGAAACTATATTCACAGAAGACTTAGTTTTAATTGTAGATGATAGTGCAACCCAGAAAGTTGTTACTACATTATGCAACCACAAGACGTCAACTGAATTTCCAAAACTTTCTGAAAATAACACTGGTACTCCAAGAGAAAACAGTTTAGAATTTCACGAAACATGGTTTGCTAATACCTTTGATAATACAAAACGTATTGACGTTATTCAGACCAACAAAATGGTGGTCAGAACTCAAACTCAAGTCAAAGTTGAAGACTATTCAGAAGCGACATCTCCTGAATGTATGTCAGCCAAAGCTGTTTCAGTTCCAGATGGTCGTTTATCCCGGTATGCTGTTAGTGTTACTCATTTACATAAACATCCATTATCAATGAAGCTCCCAAAACAGTATCCAAATACCCCTGGTAGTTTAGAAGAAAATAGCTTTGGGTCATCTGAAGACTTGTGTTTTACTGATGCTGAACAACCAACACGTCATATAACGAACGATAGCGGTAAAGATGTTGTATTTGGGAAATCTGCTACATATCGTATCTTACAACGATCTCCATCATCACCAACAAACTGTAAACGACTACTCACAGTTGAAGTGATAAAAGGAGACATTACTCTTGATAATTCTCACGCTATTGTCAACTCGACCAATAAAACATTACAGCATTGGCATGGTGTGGGACGTCATCTTATAAACGCGGCTGGGAGTGTTGTTTCTGAAGAACTGCAGAATTACTTAAATGGAGAGACTGAAGTTCCAGTAACAAGTGTGGTGGTTACTAAACCAGGATCTCTACATTGTCGACATCTTTTCCATGCTGTTGGGCCAAGATGGAGGGATTACAAAGACAAAACGCAATGTTGTCATGATTTATGTGTGACTATTATAAAGTGTCTTTTTGAAGCCTACAAACGAAAATTAGTGTCCATAGCATTTCCTGCAGTTTGTGGTGGTATGTATGATATCATTTTCCTTTAAACGATAATCTTCAATGTCTTGGGATGAAGCAGTATTGGTTTTTAGTATTGCCACACAAATACCCATAGAATTAAGAATACGTATGGGTAGTGTTTAACACTGTAAATAAGACGGTTGCAGTATGGAGTACAATAAGCTTTCATATGTCTCTAGATATATTTTGTAAAATAGAAAATTGGATGTATATAATAGTTTGTATGTTATCTTCTTTGCTGAAGTGAGGAATGGTGTCTTTCTTTGCCCTTAAAATCAAATAAATGACTTGATGCACACGTTATATGGAACTAGTGGGGGTTTTGCTTCTATTTTGAACAAAAGGTGGCTAAAATATCCCGATCACTAAATGTTGACGTTTCAACCTCGATTCAAACGTTTATAAAGAATGCGCTCAGCTGTCGATCAAAGTGGAACCGTCAACGAGAAATGTCTGACATTATTTGATAAGGGATAATTTAATTAATTCTGGGTTCTATTACAGGAAACAGATTCTTTAGCAACGGCATTCCTAAACAACACTGTGCCCAAAGTTACATCAAGGCGCTTAAGATGTTCGAATTGAAGGTCTCACGAGGCAGTTTGAGGCGGGTCAGGTTTGTCGACACTAACTCCAGCATGGTGGACGCCATACAGAAAGAGCTAGACGCCGAGTGGGACAGACCGTTTGACTTTGTCACTGTTGATCCATGGCACAGTATTCATCATCTGGTTTCCTCTGAAAACCATCCCAGTATGAATAACAAAATTTCGGATCCTGATGACAGAGGTAACGAGATACAAATGTATTTTGATAAGTCTATAACACACGCTTCGTAAACATATTTTCAAAGTAAAATAAATTTCTAATAATACTATCAAAATAAATTTCTACAAAATTGTGTCGTCAAAAATCATATAAATTATTTAAATCTTAAATTTGCTTGAATGGAAACCTGACTTTTCCTTTTAGTTTGCTTTTTAGCAGTTTAAAATTGACAAAATTTGGCAAAATCTATTTAATCTGTTTATATGTTTAGTTTTCTCCTAACGATGTCAACGTTTAGTTGATGAAACGTTGAGATTTTAAACTTGTGGTTTTTAACACAGACCTTTCTTTTATCAAAATTGACAATACCATGCCCACGCGATTCCGACAGTTGCCGCCATTTTAGGTTTCTAATAATAGTTCGGTTTACATGTTGCAAAGTTAGCATTTATAAAGAAAATAAATATTTATCTAATAAGTTATAAAAATACATTTGAGTTAAATATGATACAGTGATGAGTTCACTTTTCGTGCCCCATAAAAGTTACGCCAGGATATCTACTAAGAACGACAATATAAATAAATAAATGTTTACTAATCTTATCAAATGGTCTTTTATCATTACTTTACATATATCTCAAAGGAAGCACAATCTTGTATTTATTGTTAAAATGCTGGTTCAAAACATTGGGTGAAATCCGGCATGACAGAAGGCGAGAGTTTTCTTTTCGTGCTTCCAGGATTTTTGAATGACTTGGGTTTTTTTTTGTTTCTCTCTTTTTTTTACCTTTAAATTTAACATTGTTGAGAATTGTCATCAAAATTTAACGAGATTATAACTGCAGTGTCAAATAAAAAACCCATTGTTTCAACTATTAACTCTACAACTCTACGACCTATAATAATAATGCGCCAATGTATTGGTCATTGGGTTGATCTGCCGAAGAGAGGTGACAAAAAAATATCACCTATAATAATAATAATACCCCCCAAACCCCAGCAAAAACACAACATTAATTATTATTATTGATTATAATCACATACATCTCAGGGGCATTGGAACGAAATTCATATCGGAGGTCTTCATATATGGGGGTGGGGGCTGCTCCCGTTTAAGGACATCAGAATTTGCCGGTGAATAATTCAACAATGAATAAAAAACATATTTTTGATAATTATTAGGGGCAGCGCCCCCCACCCCACCCCGCCCCCGGCTCGAACGGCCCTGCATGTAACCCAATCATTTTATCTTCCAATAACATAAGAATACATTTGATTAATTATACCCTTATTCGTTGTAACACGAATAATATATTTAGAGTTGGCCTCAAATATTTTTTATTTGATGTCACAAGGTAGTAACGAAAGTCAAGAACGCAGACGAACTGCACAGAGAATTAATTGGATAACTTTTTTTCAAAATTTGTGTTACTTTCAAAAGCAGATTTTTGGGATTAGTGGAAATTGGTTAATTTTCAAGTCTATAATAATCCTTTCCACAAAGGGCACGAAAAGACAACAGGCACGAATAGTAGACACTTGACCATATTACAAATATTATACATATTAGTTAGTGTTTTTAATCATAATAATATTGGTTTCTAGAGTTAACGCTTACAACTTCCTGTGTACAGCTTTTTGACACTTCTATCACCCACATAATGGAAGATTCTACTCTTATATCACCCATAATTATATGAAGAATATATTTTTAACACAACATTTTGTATCTTTTTTGGTAAAATCTATTTATAAGTTGACATTTCTGTCCATACGTGGATGATGTTACTAAATTTAGCACAGATAAAAACAGTTGAAATTACCAACAACAACAATTTTTTTTTAATACAAATGAAAAATCTTAATAAAACATCTATGGCTATAGGGAACCTTTATTGATTCACAGTCCCTTCTTGGCTCGCCGGACTATTCATTTGGACTATTCATATACCTAACAGATCCTAAAAACGTACCAGTCCAAAAAAACGAGGATTGTAAAGAATCAAAGCATGACAGATTTCATCGGATTGACGTCAATAACAGTGACAATAGCAGTGATGACAATGGGCCAATGCCACCTGGAACAATGACACATTATGTTGCTAAAGGTCAGCTATCTGGATGTCAAGAAATGGAACATATTGTCATTGACTACACTTTTCAAGACGGAGTTCAAACAGTGGGTGATCGTAAATAATTCTTAACGACTATATTAGGAAATATTTTAATATCATAATAAAGATTTAGCACGCTAATTTATTACTCAAATATTAATATAAATTATTAGGAAGTAATAATGTTTTACATATAATTATGTTTAATTCAGTTCCTAAGTTAGCTTAGGGATTGCGCTAATTTTCTAAAATGAGTGGACATCTTTCTGTTTAATACAAGTACCGACTGGAATAACCAAGTCAAAGCAAGATTTGTCATTACAGAATATTTGTAATCAAGACATTGCAAATGTATATACAGGGTGTCCCACAAAAAAGTTAACATTTCATTTTTTAATTACTTTTGATGTACTTCGCTGAACTGTTTTATATTTTTAGGTTGTGTTCTAGACAAGATGGAGTTTCTTTCCTGAAAGTTTCATCATCCTAGCTTTAAAATGACACTCTCAGTCGAGCAGCGAACAATAATTGTGAAGTGGTACCTGGTGACTAATTCATACGTACATACTAGAGACTACAATTTTTAGTCACAATTTGTGTTCGCTGCTCAACTGAGAGTGTCATGGTTAAGCTAGGATAATGAAACCTCCAGGACTGAAACCCCCACATGTCCAGGTTACAACCTCAAAATATAAAAGAGTCCAGTGAAATACATCAATTGTAATTAAAAAAGTTAATTGTATATAAAGTTTAATAAATAAATCTTTTGTTATATTATAAACATGATGAACATTAAGTTATAAAATTCATATTCCTTTATTAATAACATGTTTCTCATTGAAGCAATTGTTTGTTTGTAGGCCAGCCATCCAAGACCTGGTCTCCAATATAGTGGATCTAAATTTACCTCCTTCCTGCCATCTAGTCCTGAAGGTCTGCTGGTGTTGAAGTTGCTGCAGGTCGCATTCTCCAGGAAACTCCTGTTCACTGTTGGTAAAGAAAGCCTGCACAGTGATAAATATGTTGTAACCTGGGGAGGTATAAGTCAGAAGAGAAACAAGAGTGGTGGTCGATCAAGGTACACATTATCTAGATTTACCATCAAGCATTTTAATTTATAACAAATATATATCCTATGTTGATTACGAATTATGGTCTCACTACACATAAACAATTTGCTAACTGAAACTAAATTAATTGTTAAACTTGAACTCCACCTTGCTGATAGAATGGATTCTCTTATGCACTAGTCTATACTGAATATTAAAACAGATCACATAAATATGCAAAGGGCATAAACAGTACCGGAAGTGATAATTTTCATATTTTAAAATATTCTATTGGACATTTTATCTATTTTTGTTTTGGTTTGTTCAATTTAATCATTTTATGTGTATTAGGCTTTTTTTGTTACGAAAATGCATTTCAGTTAATTTTTATTTTAAATGGCGGCCATCTTGAATAAAACCGGAAGTACACCCACACCAGCTGGATTCTATATCAGGAATTAATAAGTAAAACAGAATCAATGTTTGTGCAAAATGTCATGTTTTTAGGAAGATGTGAACAATTATTTCACCCATCTCCCGCGCTGTATATAGATGCACTAGGAACTGTTACTACTTTTGTTTCTCAAAAATTCATATCACTTGGACTAAGCGTGTTTTGAGAAACTATTAGTCTTTCTGGTAATAACTTGTAATGTTTGATTTTGTTTTGTTACAGTTTTGGCTATCCTGATCTGGACTACCTAAAAAGAGTTCGGAAGGAAATGGCTCGATTTGGTATCGAAGATGTTTCCTAAAGAAAACAGATGATATGCGTTTGAAAATATTGTAAATAGTGAAAGACAGATCAACATATTACAGACAAATAAAAGAGCTATTTTTGGATAGGAAAATTATAAACAAAATCACCAAGCAGAATGTTGTGGAGGGAATACCAGTAGATTTAATTGTCTGTTAACAGTAATCTAATGATTATGAAACCTATGCAGTGGCGGATCCCGAAAATCCATTTATAATAATAGTTAAAAAAAAAAAAAAAATTAAAATTAAATGTTGTAATCGCAAAATTTGGGAAGGAGGCCGCTCCAGATCCGCCACTGCTATGTATTATGTATTGCTATGAAATATTGGTACAGAAATGATTATCTGTTACATATCTATTTTTGTATTTTATCCTGTTAGGTTGATCATGGAATTTCATTGTCGTATTTTAAATCATTGACTGATTACTCTGTATCAAGGTCCAGTTTTGGTATATTATATAACTGCTAGTGTGACGTCATATTTTAGTATATCAATATATGCGTATTATTAACGGTAGATGATGGATTGGCAAGAGTTCCTGCAACTCTGCGTTCATTGGTCTATGCAAGTGGCGGGAACTTGTAAACGAACGTGAACTTAGTGCAACTTGTTGAGATGATGTATGCTTATGCTTTCAATGTATATTGTCTTGCTTTTCAAATTGCTTAAAGTACTCAGATGCTTAAAGAACAATAGATACTTTGCTCCCTCCCACACCTTAAAAAGGAACAAACAGGAATAAATAAAATGCAATTCATTAAGAAATGCAATACATGTGTGTACTGCTGCCAGAAAGGACTTATTTAATTGACATAATACTAATACATATATATTGCTGGATTTTTTTTATAGGGATTACTTGTCAAAACTATTGCTGTCGAATGAATTGTTGTTAATTTTGTATTAGTTGAAGCAATCAATGGTTTGTGCCTGAATGTGTGTTTGTTTTAAGTCACAACTAGTAACATCAATATGTATGTACTGTAGCTGAAATGAAAACTAAATGTGAACAGTATTTTATGAAATATCCTGTACCAGATCCAGAAGGGGTACAGGGAGTCTGGAACCCCATTTTCTCGCATTTTTAATATGTTATATATATATATATATTTTGCGAGTGAAAGGATGTGAAAATTAACAATTTTTTCTCAGTCCTGTTCACCCATCACATTTGGACCACCCCTTTCAGAAATCCTGAACGCGCTTGATATGTCAACTGACATAAGAGAAATAAGAAAAGAAAATTCACATATATATTTCGTTTAAAGTAATCTCAAATAAAGTTAGGGCATATTTACTGCATATCCAGTATTGTGACAGCAGAAAACCATTCAGCAGGCTGCGTTTGAGTTCTCATTCTCTCATTATTGAAAGAGGATGACACTAGCAATCATCTGTCCATGCAATTGAGATATATTGTCCCAAATGTCCCATGGATGTTGACGATGAATATCACTTCCTTGTCAAATCTTCTGTCTATAATAATGTCAGAAATGATCTCTATTATAAAATAAGTAAATTTAAATTATAATTTACAAGTCTGACTGATAAAGAAAAATTCTTGCTCATTCCACGAAATACTATTATAGACCTAAGCCCCATAATATCAGTTTATGTTTAAAAATGCTTCAAATTAAGATATTTCTCCATTGATATATGCCTTACAATTAATCATTATATGCAAAGCATTCGACAAAGAAGTGATATTTCGTAATGTATATGTCTTATTTTATATACAGTTCAATTAGATCATTTCTATATTCACTTATCATTTCCATAAGATTAAATTAAAATAAATCAATATACTTCATATTTCATATGTTTTCTGTAAACAGACTTGTAATGAATATTTTAAATATGCAATTCATTGTTATGTTTATCATATATTGTTATAACATTTGTCACATACATGCATTAATACTCAGTTTGGGTGTTTAGAAATATTTTTTAAATTATTTCTTTATAAAAAATAAAAACAACGTATTTCCTTGGATTGTATTATAATAGTTTTGTACACGAATGATTGAATACCATGTCTATAGTAATAACTTATTTTCGCTAGAACATTCGAACATCATCTACGAATTATGTTCATTGTCTGGAATTGCAGAGTTTGGAATATCTGGCAAGTGGAAGCTGCCTGTATTCATAATTGTTTTGACAGATATTAATCATACAATACAGGAAACAACAGGACTAAAAGCTTATAAACATTATCAGCATACCAGAACGGCATTTGTAAAGACGTTTGGAGCTGCTGGTTGTTCTTATACACGTGTTTAAAATACAAACTAACATTAAGTACGGGACTAAAAAGGGTTTAGCAAATAATACAATGTTTATACTACTGTAATCAAATAGAACTGTTGATTAATAATAAAATTGAATTTTTAAAGTCAACCATTTACAAACAACAAATAAAATCTTTACAAAATGTCAGTAGTATTGTACAATGTGAGCACATCCATTCTTTATAGAGAATTCAGAATTATTTAATTATGTTTGATAACACACGTACGCACGCATGCACACACAATTGTACACACACACAGGCTCGTGCCTGTCATGTAACTCCAGCATGCACAATATTTTTTATATTTGTTTTTGAGGGGGGTGGGGTGTTGTTGTTGTTGTTTAACGACCGCATTAGAGCACATTCATGGGCTATTGGATGTCAAACATTTGGTTATTTTGACTCGTAGTCAAAGCCACTTTCCAACGTGTTTTGAACCACTGTCACCGGCTTCAGAATCCGATGTTCGACCACTGAAGTTTAATCCCAAATAACAATACACACAGAGATATATTGTAAATAATAATAATAATTATCATAGTAATAATAGTAATAATAATAATAATCATAGTAATAATAATAGTAATAATAATAATAATCATAGTAATAATAATAATATTAATAATAATAGTAATAATGTCAGTGATAAAAATATTCTTCTACTGCACGCGCAACAATTACCAGCACTTTTTAGATTTAAAATTTCCGTTTATTCCGCAGAGAATTGGAAATAGCTCTGGTATTTTTGTGACCAGCAATTAAAAACGCGAAAAGAAACTCAAATATTCGCAAAAAAAAAATGTCAAAGATAATTTGAGAGAAAAAGTATTCGAGATAAAAAAAAAGCATGACGATCTAAATCCCAGAAGGAATAAAAAATATCGGGAATGTTTCGTTAATGGCACACCCGCATACTACTTAATCAACGTTTATTAGGTATCAAACATACGATATTTTCCACAGTCTACAGAAGAAACTCGCTGTTGCAACAACGACTACTAGTTTTAGTTAGTAGCTATTTGTCTTTTATACACAGCAAAAATAGCATATATTTAACATACGTTCACGTAATTTTTTCATGTAAATAGGCAGACGTATGTTTAACAGATGTTTCATATGAACACTAAACATGATAAAAGTAAGTTTCTCATATACAATTTATTGTTAAATATACGTTAATGTCAGATATAATGAGATGGAAAGGGCTTCTGTAGATATTTATAAGTTTCACTGTTGTTATGGACATCATCTTGGTTGCTAAGGAAGGTATATTTAATTTGATTTTTTAAATATCCTTTATACATTTCTGAATCAAGTATACCCAAAATCCTACCAAGGCCGCTTTTCTAATTACGTTAGGTGAACATTTTATTATTGCTAAGAACACCTCGTTGATTATTAGGGAAACACCACCAATACCGTGTTAAACGCGTTCTGTTAAACATATGTTCAAAGAAACTTGAAACATACGTTTGCAAACATGTTTAACATAAAGTATGTTTAACATATGTAACACGTGGCTATCTTGCTGTGTATGCAATTTTGTATACAGGACAGTACAATAAAAATTATGTGTACATTAAGCTTTGAACATCTTTAGGAACTCGGGGACAGAAGACATTCCAGTGGGACTATTAGAGTGATCGATCCTACGATTCGAATAGCTTTGAAACAATATACTAAATTAGCTGATGGAATACTGGAAAATAATTGCTGTTCCTTTGAGGATAACTTGCTATAAAAACAACACAAATCCAACCAACAAACAAAAACCCATGAGACAATCCGTTTTGTTGTATATCTGTATCGCTTCAAAGCGTATTCTATTAAATTTAACCATGAACTTTCACAAACGTGGTGTGCTGAATAATGATGGCTATAAAATACTGACAAAAACCTACTGACTCATAGCCTAATTTAATATAATTAGTATGTCATCCAAAATAAGTGGAAACATTGTTTTTAAAGTATGAAGGCTGTAATGGTAGTACTCGGCTCAACGACGGATTAAGAGAAACGGGTAGATTAGAAAGGATTAACGAAGTTTTCTTGCAATTCATTGTATATTAGTTATTGCAGCTCTTTTGAATGCTACAATTTAAGTTAATTTATAATGGTGTGTTTGCAATATTCCTTTTGACATCTATAAATGTGCTTCTGTTCACCTTGGTGGTTATGGTAGCTAAAACTAGGGGCAGTGTCTTTTATTTTCATATTATCATATAAGGAAAATATATATTTAGTTTTATTGTTCCAGACCAAATAGTAAAAAGTCGGGGTTGGGAGCCTCGAGTGTTTGCTTTACAACAATAATAAACAATAACACTTACACATTCAACATAGTCATAAATATATACATTTACAAACAAATCGACACAATATTTAACATAAGCATGAAAAGATTATTTAGTTATACACATAAAGGACAAACCGACAAATGGACCTTAATACTGTTATACTATTAGCAAAACTTTTATGATCCAGGATTCGCACAGGAAAAACAATTAGATTAGAAAATAGTAGAAAATGAAGAAGACAGAAGGAAGGAAAATACGAAATCCTGCTGTTTCAAAACATGCTCTACACCACATACACACATGCACATAAACGTAAACGTATACACATATATGCATATATTCACACATACATATATATACAAACACAGATGTATACTATACACATATAGATATTAACCGTTAAAGAGATTTCTAAACATTTCTTTTTAATTTTTGTATAATAAATGTGTTATTTTACATTGATAAGGTGAATATTGATTAAAAATCCCACCAACAACAACAAACAAAAGAAACAGTTTCGTTCAACTTCTTTGTCGTTTGAAAACAGTTTATATTCAGTTTGAGACACGTGAATCCGAACTGTGTTGTTACACCACACACCAGCATGGGAAGTATGCTATATCCGCTGTTCATGGGATCTGTATTAGTGTATGGACAAATCATTGTTGTTCGCAGTGGGTATCCAAATGACCAGTGATCGAAGGAAGTATTTTTTTAACCTAATTATTAATTCTATTAGTGTATGGACAAATCATTGCTGTTCGCAGTGGGTATCCAAATGACCAGTGATCGAAGGAAGTATTTTTTTAACCTAATTATTAATTCTCATTTTTTTTCACCGTGTGTAGAAATGTTCTCATGGTTGTTGGTGTATTTTGTCTTCTTCTACTTCTTCTTCTTGTATATAATGACATTCAGTATCCTAGTTATTTTCTATATTTTGATCATAAAATGCATCTCCACTAATGTGCATCCTTGACAATGACATTGAATGAAGGTGTTAATATTTTAATATTTCGTCTCTCCTGCTAACACTAACCTTTGTCCTTAATTGGATGAAAGCACGAAATAAGAACAAGCAACCAATAGGAAAAGTAACATGTGGCAATTTTAGTCTTTTAAACGCATTTGATACATTGACAATTAGTTAGTTTATTACAGTACAAACAATAGGACTATATACCCATAACCACATTTAACCTGGACCCTACTTAAACCTAACACCCCATCTCAGCAACAGAACGATTCTTTATTAAAACAGTTCATGAATATAAAACAAAAACAAAATAAAGTACAATATGAACAACATGTAGCCAACGTACTAGTAAAGTTAAGTTTGTTTTATTTAACGACGCCTTTAGAGCAAATTGATTTTTATCTTATCATCGACTATTGGATGTCATACATATGGTTATTCTGACAGATGTATTTAGAGGAAATCCGCTGCCGCCACATAGGCTACTCTTTCCGATAAGCAACAAGAGGTATTTTATATGCACTGTTCCACAGACATGACAGTACATACCACGGCCTTTGATAAAACAGTTGTGGACCACTCGTTGGAACAGAATATAGCCCAAACTGCAAATGGTTCCACTGAGAAGAATTGAACCGACGACCGACCGGTTCACAAGCGGACACGCAACCGTTTTAGCTAGATCCCGCTCCCCCAACTTACTAGATGAAAGTGTAAAACATTGGGTAGATTATTTTCATTACTTTATTACTACGCCATTCCTTTACTTCTTTCTACGTGTTCACCTTCATGCTACTCTACTGTAAGAATACATTTAGTATAAATTGGTCAACGCGACTTTCTCGTAGAACTGCTCCAGTTATTGATTCTAGTGTCACTTTAACTCGGGCTATATTAGTGTGTCAGTTAATGACAAGTCATCAAAACTAACATACTCACGAATCCTGAAGTTTCATTAAACGTTTTTTTCACAATACTCTAATATTATTATCAGACTATCTTCATTTAAGTCAAGTTTGGAAAATATTGGAAAAACAAACTATTACATTTTCATGAAAATTATTTTTGTTACCTTGACATTCAGGTTTGAGAAGATGACCTTGAACCTTTGACACATTTTACGTTTCAAGTAATAAATAGCAAATGGATGGTAGACAACTAGGTAATTTGCCAAACATTCTTTAAAACTTCTAATAAAAATATATCATTGGCTCTTTCTTTTAAAAGGAAAATGGACTCATGCATTTTATTTAGCCTTGAAAGCGTTAGACACTGTGACCACAAAACCATAGGCGTACGGGTTCCCTTTTTGGGAGCAGGGGAGGGATGGGGAGGGGGCAAGTCTATTTTTGCCAGTATTTAAGGATTTTAACAGAAAATGCCACCTTCATGTTTGCCAGAATAAGAAACTTGCTCCAGCTATTTATTTTGGTTTTGGCAAATGCCCACTGCCCCCTACTTTGTGTACGCTTATGCACAAGACCGTGTTAGGACGAGATTAATAATGCAATCTAGCCATTGTTTTGTATTGCATGGAACTTCACAAAATTTGTCTGGCCAGTGTCTAAGTACGATGCTAGGAGGCAGTGAGAAAAAGCGTTATAGAACCACGTATTTCCGCCAGATTCTCCGAATTTCTCCGGCATAACACGAACAGGCACGGCCACACTGACATTATTTACGCCGGGGAGCTTTCATCGATGAATTACTCGAAACTGCCAATGTTTAAAAAGCCACAGTCAAGAAGGGTCAGTTTTATGGCGTTTTTACAATGGAAAGCTATCCGTAGCCATGGTGATCAATTTTGAACAAAATGTGAATGACGCGTTCTTGTAACGATATTGCGTGCCAAGATCCAATGCTTGAACACCGAGTTCGATCGAAGTGTTGACAATCGTACAAGAACGTAGCGTACTAGGCTGGCTGATAGCGACTTCCAATACCCACTATCGTCAGAGCATCGCTCTATCATGGGATTGCCAAAAGCCGTCTGCTCAGTGAGTCCGCCAAAACCCGACCGCCTCCTGACATCGTCAAAAGTTGTCTGCTCAACCAAGTGTTACCGTCATTAGCAAGAACTGGGTAGTTAATTCTTTTCTTGGCAAGCGGAATGAATATTTTATCGGTAATCCAGGGGCATGTCACAAGAGCAGACTCTTGCTAGATTGATCAATGACGGAATCTCGCTGAAGACATGTTTTATTTAAAAAGGCAACACAACGAGAATCAGACACATTATAAATGATCATTGTATGTGAGAGGCCATTTACTGCAGATCACTGGTTATGCGGTTATAAAACAGATACGTTTTATTGTGCATCGTGTCGAAGGATCTCAGTGTTTTCATTTTTATTAAATAGTCAGTTGTATGCTCAGAAAATAGTACGCAAGTTATTGCCTTTCGGTACTCAGTGGTGGAAACATTCAGCTGTGCGTGATGTTACCTCGATAAACAAAGTTCTTATTGACAGAATTAACAAGATATGTTAAGGTTGATTATGACGTTTTAAGATCAGATTTAAAGTTTATGGATATAAATCGATGACGAATATAAACATCGTCAACTATTGTTCTTTAGCCAGAAATTGAAAGATATTTGCCGGTTGTTTTATTTCAATGATTTTAAGAAGTGTTTGGAATTCAGTTCAGTCTTTGAGGAATATACGTCTGTATCTCATGAACTATTGTTCTTATTACCAAACTATTTCTAAACTATTTTTAGACAACTGTTAAAAGCTTTGGAGTACATTTCAATCAATAAGGGATATATAAACCGCGCAATAACCGGCCAGTCATTTGTCGTTTTGAATTTCAACTGATTACTGCCAGTCATTGGAGTAACATTTATTCTTTGAAGAATAAACACCACGGATGATTGTTTTTATTGCAATGATTCGCATGTGGTTGGTTCGTGATTATTCTGCAGTTAAATATGATATTTTATTACCACAGTCTACGAGTGGAGTTTAAGCCAGTCATTGGGGGATACAAAAGTCATCACTTATTACAGATCAGTTGAGGAACAGCTTCCAAAACTGACAACAATCATGGATTGTTTACAAAATGATAGGTCATGATATTTGCTCGGCAGAAATTGGCGTCCAATATAATGGTGGAAGCTAAGCCTACAGGCCGATTCCCTGTGCTACATGGATCGGCAGATGATGTGGGTAATACTCCTATTAAATTCAGACAGTTCCGAAATGATGATGAGATTGTTCTCAATGTTGGCGGCATTCGTCACGAGACGCACGTGTCGACATTACGGAACGTGCCTAACACGCGCTTGTCTCGTTTGGCAGAAAGTCATGTTCAGTCAGGAGGGGCTAAGGACGAGTATTTCTTCGACCGTCATCCTGCCGTCTTTAATTCCGTCATCGATTTCTATCGGACAGGTAAGACATTATATTCTCAGTTTGCAAGTTATCTTTATTTGAGCAATGCAATGTTAGTTCACCTAAGCAAGCCTTTTTATCAAGTTTAACTTACGAAACCATTAAAAATTCCATTTGTGCAAATCTACTGTTATTAGAAATCCAATATCCTCCTTTATATGTTTAATAGTCATCAAATAATGTTTTAAGAGAGAGAGAGAGAGAGAGAGAGAGAGAGAGAGAGAGAGAGAGAGAGAGAGAGAGAGAGAGAGAGAGACAGACACA
>JAULBS010112819.1:0-14920 GCA_032355785.1 Symmetromphalus regularis | reverse complement strand
TATTGTGTGTATTTTCATTCTTGTTCTTTTGTTTAAATGTATTCCAACTCTCTATAAGAGGAATAAAGAATATATATATCTGCTAATGAATAGACATTTACAATATGTGAGATTTGGCAGACATATAACTTACAGAGGAGACAAATGATCATGAAATATGGCCGTGATCTATTGTTTTATTTCGATTCCCTGATAGCGAAACTATTGGTTTAGATACGATGTTCATGTTCCTATGTTGTAAAGAAATTGAAATAAGTTTCTCATGTCATCCATTTTGAAATTCCAGCTGGCTTTTAAATGGCGTCCATAAAAATGGGTATCTTTTCTTATACTAATAATCATATCTTAAGCCATATGTGAATGCAAACTTTTATCAGAAAGTTCACACATTTTCCCTTAGTCGCTGTTCTACAAATGAATCACTTTATAACAGCAGGATATCTTTCACTGATCTATCTACATACAAATAGAGTTAGGGGTCTTTTCACGATATCATGAATCACTGTTAAAACTAAAGCAATACCTTATTTTAAATTAATTTATCCTTATTACAGAAACATATCTCGTCAGAAACATATATCTCAGTTGCAAAATTTAATACTTTATTTCAACAATAACGAAAATGTATGAGGTAAAAATAACGAATTGTATTAGGGTGCATTGCAGTCATGAATTGTAGGATTTAGTGTCGTGTGAGGTGCGATCTGTCATCGGTTCAGTCCTCTTCAGTGGACTCATTGGACTATTTCTTATTCCACGACTGGTTCAGCAAAGCCCGTGGTGCGTACTGTCTAATCTACTGGAAAGTACATATACTAGATACCAAGCTACTTACTGGAAAATAAACCATGTAGCAGAAACAGGCTTGTTTCAACTGCTGATTTGAAAAAATAATAAAAATGTATGCGACTGGTGGAATATTGATTGTTGAACAAACAAATATATTTTATGAATACAATAATATATAATATTTGCATCTAAGAGCTGAAATGTCTCAAACGTTCACGTTTGTTCGTGTTCGTCAGTCAATCTATTTTCACTTGCATGCGGGACGCGGTGTGCGGTTTGCGGTAGTATATAATTCATGCAGTATGTTATATTGCCACACTTCACGGGCATATCACATGGACCGGAGGTTGGGGGGAAGATTAAGTGTTTTTGTTCGTGTAAAACAGTTGCAGTGAAAGTAAAACATCGAAATTGTGATATTCTCTCGTTTCGTAGAAATTCATTAGTTGATCAATAATAGTAGCACATACGCCTTTGCTATATCAGTCGTGGGGAACTGTTTGGAACGTGAATAATACAAATTCGAAAATGAAACCACGTAGGTGGTTCGATCCTTTGACCAAAGCCGTTCGGGCGAATATATGCGAATATATATATATATATTCTTTCTATCACTGTGAGCTAATTAGCAGTTCCATACAGTGACTGACAATTGCTATACCACAAAATGTATGGTCGTAGCTATCAACGCCCCAGGGACAGAAGAGGAGTCAGTTTGCCAATCATGCCATTTATTATTTTTTAAGTCAACCTTACCGACAATTAATCTAAATATGAAGAAATTGGTTTCCAGGTCGCACGGAGTTCAATATTTTCTATGTTGATATCCTTAATATCGGAAGAGGCATGTCATATCGTGTTTGCAAATATTGATGCTATATTTGAAAGACCATGTTATTTGATGATACCAGAAAGTGTTCACACAACAAAAAATAATCATAATAAAAAATAAAATAAAAACTGAAATGATTCTTTTTATTCATCTGTGGCAAGTCTGTTTTGAATGATAACACCTCTTGAGAATCGCAGAGGCTGTAAATGTAATATCTATAAAAGTATATACACTCAACCGAAAAATAAATTATGCATTTTGAAATATTGAAAAAGTTTTAATGTGCCTTTCACCATACTCGCAAACCACTCTGCATATGCAACTTGTGAAATTACTGCACATACACACACACCCCACACACATACACAATTACACACCCAGACACACAAACCACACACACATACCACACACACACACACACAACACTACACACCCAGACACACAAACCACACACACAAACCACACACACATACCACACACACACACAACACTACACACCCAGACACACAAACCACACACAAAACACTACACACCCAGACACGCATACCACACACACACACACAACACTACACACCCAGACACACAAACCGCACACACATACCACACACACACATACAACACACACACCATACACACATACCACACACACATACAACACATTTTGAAATACCGTAATGAAATGATTTATAGATTATTTTAATACCTATGCAACGCAGTTTAAAACATAAAAATAGCTCCTCTAGTTATCGAGATTTTGACAATTATTTAAAATAATGCAAAATGACAGCCCTTTTCAAACGTGGCGGACATTTTTAAAGATGACGGCCGAATGGGAAATTTTGGAAATGATTCCTGTGCCAATTTTCATCACGGATATGTCAGTAATGAATTCAGGTCATAAAAACAGCTTTACCTTAAATGCTTTTGGGGTTCTGGGGTTTAAGAGTGTAAATGTTAACATACATACACAACGCCATTACATTAAAAAGAAAATCTGTAAGCTATCAGAGATTTTGAAATGCCATAATGAAATAACTTAAAGATTATTTCAACAGCTATGCAACGCAGTTTAAAATAGCTCCTCTGGTTAATGAGAGTTTGACAATTATTTAAAACAATGCAAAATGAAAGCACTTTTCAAATGTGGCAGCCATTTTTAAAGATGGCGGCCGAACGGGAAATTTTGGGAAATGACTCTTGTGCCAGTTTTCATCACAGGCATATGAGTAATGATTTCAGGTCATAAAAACAGCTTTACCTTAAATGCTTTTGAGGTTCTGGGGTTTAAGAGTGTCTATGTCAATATACGTACACAACGCCATTATATTTCAAAAACTCTGTTATACTTATAAAACTATCAGAGATTTTGAAATGACGTAATGAAATGATTTATAGATTATTTCAGTACCTATGCAACGCTGTTTAAAAAATAAAAATCGCTTCTCTGATTATCGAGATTTTGACAATTATTCAAAATACTGCAAAATGGCGGCCAAACGACAGGTATAAAAAAAAAGACTTCCAGGCTAATTTTCATCACAGGGACGTCAGTAATGAATTTCAATCATAAAAAAGGTCCCCTCGAAAACGCACGGGGCAGGATATTATGACTGGATTAGTAGTATAGACGAAGCTACAACGAGTCTCAATCTACGCTGAGGATGTAGCGGGAACTCATCCGACGCCTAACGATCCATGTCCTGTGCGCGCATGGAACTCAGTGGGAACTCCATCAAAGCAAACTTGAACTTAGCAATTACCATGTATATAAACCCAGGATGGTTTAAGTACCTTTGATATCCAGTCTATTGCAAGACACAGGTTGGTGGCAATATATATTGCCTTTCTGAATTATATGATTGCTGCAAACGACCTTGCCTTGGCTATTTTGGCAGAAGAGGTGCAGGACGATGGGCAACAGCTTGAGTGGTGGGTGAGGCCTTGGCTGCAAACCAGAGTACTCTTCCGCCAGTAAGAGCAGCTGATGATGGAGATGGAGATTGCTGACCATGCCAGCTTCAAGAACTTCCTTCGCCTCAAACCGTAAATGTTCTATGAACTCTTGGAGAGAGTTCGGCCTCGCATTCAATGCCAAGACACCTTCTGGAGGAAGCACTTCATCCAGGCTTGAATCTAGCCTGCATCCTGGGGTTCCTGGCCACCGGTTGTATATACAAATCTCCCGGTCAGGTCCTTGAACCCGCTGCCAGAAGATCCACTTCTGAGGAGACGGCCGAATCTTGTTCTCAGTGACTTATACCAAACATTGAGCAGCTCTGGATCCAAACCCATCTGCTCGGCCTTCTTGTTCCAGACATACTTCTTGGACTTGGTGTCCTTGGAGGCTTTGTGCAACTTGTAGAATTGCAGATAGTCCAAAAGCCATGTCCTTCTTTTGCTCGGGGGTAAGATTCACAAATCACCAGGCCTTCTTTGATGCCCGATAAATCTGCGACACCTCACTGGCATCGTTATCAGGTGGAGAGTAGCTTGAAACGCCCGGAAAGTCTGGTGCAGGTAAGTCTGGTGCAGGTGCAAGTGTGTACTTTTTGCTGCTTGTTCGTACGTATATTATCGCACTACATTACCGCATTATCAAAACTAACAAAGCAACGGCAAATTTTATTAATAAAGTTCAATTTTAAAAATATATTATTAGTGAACGAAAGTGGAAGTGGTTGAAGTAATATAAATTTGGAAAACAAATTTATTATCATTGTTATGTGGGAAATGAAACCCGAATCTCTTTTGTTGTTCTGCTATCCAAAGTATTTTGGTACATCAAAACAGGTTAGAAATTCGACAACTTGAGGCAAGACTAGTCTCGATAATCCAAACTGTTCTCAATGCTACATTGATTAGACTGTATGATTCTACAAGCTCCGAGGTTGCTTTACAAGGTTTGGCTCATTTTTTATGAGGCATAATGACGGTGTTCCTGTATCTATAGTACAACATCAACTGAGGAATCTATTGACACATCACTATTTATATCATATGTGAAGCGAACCACAAAAAGTAAATCGCTCGAAACTTACTGAGAACGTCGAAAGGGCATAGGAAGAACGTGCTGACAACGTACGACAGACGCCATGAACGTAGCGAGAACCTAATTGGAACTTCCTGGACGTTGAAAGAACATATTAAAAACGCCGAGGAAGAAGTGAAGACGTAGTCAGAGCGTACAATGAACGTAGTATGGAAGTACAATGGACGTCGAGAATGCAGTCAACAAATTGTGGCGATCACCCGCCTTCTATGTACGTCCTTTGTACGTCCACTACGTTCTTTCTGCGTTCTATACGTTCTGAGATACGTTTCGATACGTTTGCCGCGATCAATGGAGCTCAAGTTTTACAGGAAAACTTTATCGTAGAGGGTGGGCGATCATGGCGACCTAACGAAGGCCTCTGGAGACCAATGTACATTCACCAACGCGATCACCACGTTTCTCTAGAACGTACTATGAAAGTACAATGGTGATCGCGGTGGATGAAGGGTTTTAGACGCCCGCAAGATAGGGCTCCCTTGCAACTTCCGTGAGATTGTGAAAATTTTGCCCGAAATTTGGGCCCTTGTGGCCTGGTCACACCGGGCTGAAGTCGTGTTCACGATGGGTTTCCGATGTCTTTTTTGGCTGTTCGCAACTTGGACGCAACGAGGATTAATTAGGAATAGATCGGTGTACAATCCATTCTACGATTTTTTAACGCAAGCAGGATTTTCTGCATGCAGCATTTCCTCCTTGCAACAAAAACATTGGATCCACCACGTAGATAGGACTCAGATTAATCTGAGATACATCTCCTACCGACCCCCTACCACTCGCGTTAATTTGCTATTCGCAGACTAGTTTGCGGAAAGTCTCAGAACAGTCTGCGTTTGATCGGCAAAAACAAAATAATTATCATTTCTTCCAGGTGTTCGCATATCGTACTCAGAATGTTCGGCGACAGGACGCAGACTGTTATCAAATAAGACGCAGACATAACAATTCATTTTTACCCAAGTTTTATACCCCCACCCCCCCCCGATCGGTTGCAGATTGTTCGCAGACTGTTCGCAGAATAGTCTGCGATAGGGTAAGGTTTTGTCGAAACCCATCGTGAACCCGGTGTGACCAGGCCTTCACGGGCGTCTTATCCCGAATAGGTGGATGTGTGACTCGCCTCATCATCATCTAAAGCGCGATTTATTAGCACACGGATCCGACACGAATCCGATACGTGTCCGCTAGGGTGCCCCCCCCCAAAAAAAATCTGGGGTGCTCTTTTTATGTGACAATATTAAAAAAAAATTACGTTGTAGGCGCCCCATTCAGTCTTGCCCCTCAATATTTAAACGGCTGTGCCAGTACTGTAGTATACGCTTTTTATATATTTATAGACAGAACAGCACATACCAAGCCCTGTATTACCCCAGTCGATGAATAATGATTATGTAAAGGGAAATAGCCCAAATAGGTTCGCTGAATGGGATCGACCTGACGACCTATCGTACCTCAGACGGACGCTCTCCTCTTAAGCTACGTCCGACATATCTGAGCTTGATTTGGTCAAAGATTTACACACGCGCTGGTAGGCACGTACCTACGTACGTACATGCATACGAAGGTTGCTAGTTTTGAATACAATACGAACATTCTGCGACAAAAAATATTAAGCATACAAATTGTCTTGGTAATTATATAGGCACACCAACATGTTTCAAAGATAAAGAAATATGACGCAATCAGTGGCGGATCAAAACGGGAGCTCCAGGCCTCCTTAAATTTCGCGATTTAAAAAATAAATAATATAGAATTTAAAACAATATATATATATTATTTTAATTCAGAGCCCCCTAAACGGATGTTATGGATTGGCCACTGGCAATGACAAATGATGGCATACAATTACCTGCACTTATTATACATGTAAAACAGTACTTTGTACAATAACCATTGCACATAATAAAATCACCAATGACATGTCTAGCACAGGGGCGTTGGAAAGAAATACACATTGGATGAGGTGTGTGTGTGTGTGTGGGGGGGGGGATGCTCCCGTTTCTGAACATCAGAATTTAGCAGTGAATAATTGAACAATGAATAAGAAACATATTTATGGGAATTATTGGGGGGTCTGCAGCCCCCTGCTCCCCTCCGGCTCCAACGCCCCTGTAGCAGTATTAAATGCTCTGTCAAAAGATGGGTGCATCTTGAATTTTGACCCAGACGAACTCCAAGATGATCAGAAACTCATGAAATGTAAAAGAGATCGCAGACAAGAAATTGTCAGTAACGTTTATGTTTGTTTATTTAAGAAAAAGGCTATAATTTGTTTTATTAGCTTTTAATAAATTACAATACTGCCATGCCAATGGTTTTCCTCATGGATAAATGAAGATAATTAGAACCGTATATATTTAATTACTAAAGACAACTTACCAACTATGGCCGCAATTACGAAGAACACGTTCATCTTGGAACTTCTTCAGAAACCAGTTACATTAACAGCATGCGAGCCGGGGAAACGATATGCGCAAAAATTATCATCAATTTATAGAATAGTGATACCATGGTAACAAACAAAACAAATGATCAGAAAGCGGCATCAGGGTGCTTTTTATATTTAGAAAACGCAAACTCAGCCCATCTAAAACTCAATAGTAATTGTGATGTCATGGGAACAACGACAAAGTAATTGCTGCAACAGCGGAGGGCGGGGTAGCGAAGAACATTATGTTAAATTTATATGATTGTGAGGCCATGACAACAAGCACAACAATGATGGTGAAAACTGCAACTGTTTGTATAGATGGATCAATGTCAGTGGTGGATCTAGGCGGGGTCTCCAGGGATGCGCACACCCTTCCCAAATTTTGCGATTTAAAAAAAAAAAAAAAAATATTATTATTATTTTATTTTTAAACATAGAATCCGAGGAATTTGCTTCATATTATTGCTCCCCCCTTCCCAAATGGATTTTCTGGATCCGCTACTGAGCGTGTTTGATGGGTATGAGGGGTGGGGAAGGGGGATATAAGACACTATTCCTCCCTCTCTTTCCCCAACAATTTATCGTTTTTCTATCACAACAAATTTGAACTTTTGAACAACACTCCTTTTTAAATATTAAATTTTTAACACGATCTTTAAACCTTCGAAAAATATTGGATTTGGCCCTGATTTGTGATTAATATATATAAAAAAAGAATACACGCAAGCATACAAAGAGAAAATAATTGACGTAATCGTTGGTTGTCTAAAGTCACATGACGAGGATTCATCAAATCAACGATCGTTACCTGATAAGGCATAGTTGTTGGAGTTTAGCGAATTTAACGTCAGGTAGAAAAGCACTTAGTTGCTAGGGTTACGCGTTATAAACAGGATTCAGCTTGAGTTTACGTTTTTTTATCCAGATCAGTAATTGTTGAATGATTATGGATTTCGTGGAAATTTGTCGAGTAGGTTGACTCAGACTGTTAATTATCATAGATTGACATGTCGGAATCTTCTCTAAATCGGATGGCAACGGAAGATTGAATAAGTGTAGGGTGGTTTAACTTATTTTCGTGATTGTTAAAGTAGGCTGTCCCGGACACACTACACAACTTCCTGGTGTCTATGTCCAAGTCAGGCATAATAAAAATAAATAACTAAATAAATAAATGAATGAATGAATGAATGAATGAATGAATGCATGAATGAATGTATGAATGAATTAATGAATAAATAAATGAATGCATGAATGAATGAATTAATGCAAGAATGAATGAATGAATGAATGAATGTATGAATGTATGAATGAATGAATGAATGTATGAATGAATTTATGAATGAATTAAAAAATATATATATAATCGGCGTCGTCTCCTGCGTCGATCCTCCTCGGTGGACCCATTTGCAGTTTGGGTTATTTTCCGTTCGAACCAGTGGTCCACAACTGGTTCATCAAATGCCGTGGTATGTGCTGTCCCGTCAGTTTCATAGCTTGTTCGCTTCTGTGTCTATCTGAACTATTGGTTACATAGTACTCCATTAAATTACCATATGAACAACAGAGACAGGTTCACTACAACTTTTTCAACCAATAAACCTAAAATTATTATTATATGGAAGAAATACTTTAACTGACTTAAGTAACAAACTTATACTCAAAAGTGTCCAGGAATTTATGAAACAAACCAATCGCTTTGATTAGAATAAAATAAATGTCTATATTGATTTTATTTTATTTGTCTGTGATGATGATTGAGTTGTCAGTCTACACGTGACTTATCACCTTTCTCTTTTATATTTGTTTTGTATATTTATGATGTCTTTCTTTCCTCAGTCTTATTATTTTAGTTGTTTTTCTTTTATTTGTTTCTTTATTGTAAATAATATATATATAGTTATTCAATAATGTCGTCATTGTAATTATATTGTATGTATATATTTAGGAGAGAAAGTTAAGTTTGTTTTATTTAATGACGCCTCTAGAGCACATTGATTTTTATTTTATCATCGGCTATTGGACATCATACATATGGTCATTCTGACATATGTCTTTAGAGGAAAACCGCTGTCGCAACACTGGCTACTCTTTCAGTTAAGCAGCAAGAAGTCTTTTATATGCACTGTCCCATAGACAGGACAGCACATACCACGGCCTTTGGTGAAGCAGTTATAGATCACTGGTTGTAACGGAAAATAACCCAAACTGCCAATGGGTCCATTGAGAAGGATCGATCCGACGACCGACAGCTCCGCAGGCGGACAGGCTACCGTTTGAGCTAGATCCCGCTCTCGCTTCCTAATATATTAAGGTATGTCTTACGTGCATTGTATAGAGGCAACTGTGACATCGGCTTTGAGCTACATCCCACTCCCGTATTTAGGAGAGGACCCAGTACGTTTACAAACTTGCTTCCAATCCTTTTCCTATTTTGAAATATAATATTTTACAATCAAAAACAAGTGTTGACAGTGTCACAGATTCATCAAAGGCCGTGGAGAATAATTGTAACTGGATAAGAAAACTTACAAAAATATGTTTAATAATTTAGGCACATCCGACATCTGTATGTCAAAACACTTTCGATAAGTTAAAATATTAATGGAACATGTTAAATGAGAGCAATTTGATCAATATTTACAAACCTGAAATGATAATATTAAATCATCATCTAGAGGCAAAACAACTCTAATCTTTAAACAAACATTGTAGCTAGAAGAATACTTTATAAAATTACCTGAAAAATGAGTATTTCTAGTATTTCTAAAAATATGTTTTAATTTTTATTTTAAAATAAAAACTTAAACATAAAGTAAAGTTTGTTTTATTTAAAGACGCCTTTAGAGCACATTGATTTTTATCTTATCATAAAATAATTAAAATGGTCATTCTAACATATGTCTTTAGAGGAAACCCGATGACGTCACATAGACTACTCCTTCCGATAAGCAGCAAGGGATCTTTTATATGCACCGTCCCACAGACACGAAAGCACATACCACGACCTTTGATAAATCAGTTGTGGACCACTGGTTGGAAAAGAAAATAGCCCAAACTGAAATAAAAAAACTTATCCATTCTTTTGAAAAATGTGGGATCAGCCACTATGTTCTATTTGTAATGTTCTAGCTGTAATGTTCTATTTGTACATGTAGAATATACCTGTGAAAGTCTTGATATTGTCATCGTTTTATCCGTCAAAAAAAAGTAAAGTTTGTTTTAATTTAACGACGCCTCTAGAGCACATTGATTTTTTTGTATCTATAATCAGCTATTGGATATAATCATATGATCATTCTGACATATTTATTTAGAGGAAACCCGCTACCGCCACATAACTACTCTTCCAGATAAGCAGCAAGGGGTCTTTTATATGCACCGTCCCACAAACTGGACAGCACATGCCACGGAATTTGATTAACCAGTTGTGGACCACTAGTTGCAACGGAAAATAGCCCAAACGGCAAATGGGTACACCGAGAGGGATCGATCCGACGATATACAGATTAAGAGGCGGACACGCTACCGTTTTAGCTACATCTCACTCCTCGTTTTATCCGTCATGCAAGACAATCCAAACATTGACCGCAACATTTTAAAGAGGCTTATTTGAAAGACATTACCCATAATGACTTTTCAGTTGAGTTGGTTTAGACTTCACGAATAAAGAGAAATAACACTCTAGTAGTGAAAATTACTCAAGAATTACGTATACGGATATTGAATTTGTTTGTACCGTAAAACTCAATGCTATGTTGAATAAGAAATGTTTGGTAAGTACCAGCGAGTGCTAGATATGTTTTGGTTTTACACTTTGTGAACTCCAAGGAAGAAAGCTAAGCACTGTTTAAATATTTATTATTACTTGCAAGTACTAGCATGTATTGAGATGAACGCACCGTTCTGACTCACAATTTCAATTCAAAGGATGTATAAACAGTCTTGCGTTACTTGGTAACGGTACATAACATTGCCATAAGTATTCTTGTACTCTGTTTACTCAAAACTAAAAATTCAATGCGTTTTCAATAGAATATTGATTGAAAATATTATGCAAACTCAAGCATTCAACGATAAAAAAAAAAAAAAAAAAAAAATATATATGCATTGATGCGTTCTTGTTCAAGATAAAGGAAACAAAACAATCGTAGTTATTTTTAGCTCTGAATTACAACACAAACACTCATAAACCATAAAATTGCGTACAGCCAACCTTCGCTTCATCATCATTTGAATTGTCACCTTTTGAATATTCACCAGCAGCATTATTCGCAACATCCTGTTTTAATGACATGTGTGTTTCGTCTGCTGTGTGTGTGTTGAAAATATACCGAATGACACCCAACAACTGCTGAATAAAACAACGCGATGGATGTCGTTAAACATGTCTTTCATTTACAAATAACGGTGACATGTTTATGTAGACTGAGTTTGGGGAAATTGTCAGACATTCATAAAGGAATATACTCCAAATTCATATCTAAAATACCTTTTGATTATAATTGAAAAAAGTAACTTTATGTGTCGACACTAATATCTTCCAAACGTCAGGACTGACTTTTACAAACGTTAGTTACAATATAGTTTAGTGATTAAGATAAAACTAACAAAAACAGAGAGCGAGACACACAGGCAGCTAGGCAAATAAGTCGGCTGGCCGGCTGCCAGACCGGCAGGTAGGTAGGCTGCCAGACCGGCAGAATAAGCAGAAGATGAAGATAAATACTGGGTGAAATTTTCACGAATACCCATGTCATTGGAGTGATTTCTCCCCCTTGATCCTTTTGCACCCTCATATAACTATTGGAAATAGACTAGTATACGACAATAATGTGGAGTTGTTTCAACTAATGTGGAGTTGTTTCAACTAATGTATCTTTAGAGCAGTTATTCTGAACAGTCTGTATTTTGTGATGGTCATGATGTTGAGTACATTAACTGGAACTGGGTGCCGGTTCCATAAGTATAGAGATATGTTTTTTTTGTTTTTTTTTATCAAATGTAAATGAAGGTTAGCATGTATCACTAGATAGTTTTGTTGTAAATTCAAATATTTAAATAATATAGCATACACTATTAGCTATAAGGTACATCATATTGTGGTTCATTTCAAAATGATACGTCTCATAACATTTGATAACATTTATGAGTAACGTGATTGGTCAGAATCGCTAGTGACATAACGTCACAATCTAATAACGACGTTATTTCCAAATTCATAAAAATCGAAAGAAAAAAACACACCCATAAACCCCACCAAAATCTTTATTAAAATTGATAATAGGTAATAAAATAGATGTTAGGTAATAAATAAGATATTAAACTTTATTGCATTTAATATGAAGTTTGATTTCCCTCGTGACATACTTTTATTTTCTCACTCCCTGAAGCTCGTGACAAATTAAAATTGTTTCTCTCGGGACAAAAACATGATTTGAAATTGAATCTCCTTTAATATCCTATAAATATATGCATTTATATCATGCAGTGATCTACACAACGATTTTGCGTATATACATCTGATTTGTGGCATTAAAAATCCCTCATGGCTGCCGTGCTCTCGTATATTTTCCATTCTGTCGATGTACATCTTACTAAAAATAACTACGAACCTTGATATAGACAAAACCTATTGGCTTACGAACTATAAAATTATGTGTTGTTGCAAAAACCTGTCGTTAAAACTGACTCAAATTGAGTTGATGCACAACTATTTTTATGTGAGCGGTTAAAGGTTTTGATTGAAAAATATTTTATTTCAAAATAGAAAAAGGATTAGACACAAGTTTGACATCTTACTGGGTCCTCTCATATATATATATATATGCATGCAGATCGCGTATTTCCGTTGTCCTAGATTTGTAAATGGAATCGCTGCTTGCTGAAGCGTGCTTCTTTAACGATCTGTACACCACAGATCAATATGCTGAAATAGATCATACGATCGCCGTTTTCTTTGCTAGTAACCTAGCAACAAAAATAACATATATGATTAGCCGCGTCTTACGAAAATAAAATGGGTTTATACAATGTTCTGAAATTATCAGGGTTTTTTTCTACTTTAGTGTGCGTTTGTATTGATATTAGAACGTATATTGATACACACACACACACACACACACGCACGCACGCTCTGTCACACATACAGCGACATACACACTGTCACACACACATCACCACACGCACGCACGCACGCACGCAGTCACACATACAGCCACATACATACACACACACCACCACACGCACGCACGCACGCACGCACGCACGCACGCACGCACACACATTGACAGATACACACAGAGACACATACAAATCACCACACATACACGTACGCACACACAGTGACACATACACACACACACTGCCACACATTTGGTAATTCTGTCACACACACACACACATATGCACACACGCACACACATATGCACACACGCACACACACACACACATTTGGTAATTCTGTCACACACACACACACACACACACACACACATATGCACACACGCACACACATATGCACACACGCACACACACACACACACACATTTGGTAATTCTGATTCGTGGTCAAGAGTGAGCCAGCCACAAACGAGTTTTGAACGACTGTGTTCAGCTTGACTCAGAATCCGATGTCCTACCACTGGACCACTGAGGCTCGTGCTTTAATGGTCTAGATAATCAAAACAATTTTTTTATGACGATTGCCACCAGTTTAAAGTATTTTATAATAGAGTATTGGTTTATTTCCATCACAGAATTTATTAAAAATCATGCTCAAAATATCCATGTTTGTAGACAAATGAAGAGTGTTTTCACAAGACCACAAGAAGGATAATGGTTGGTGGGTTGTATTTATTTTTGTGCTTATATCCAATTAAGGTTCAAACACGCTGTCCTGGGCACACAATTCAATGCGGCTACTCTTTACGATAAACAGCAAGGAATCATTTATATGCACTATAACACAGACGGAATAGCACATATCATGGCCTTTGTTAAACAAGTTGTGGATCACTGGGCGGTGTAAGTGATATACACCTACCCACTGAGCCTTGCGGAGCACTCACTCTGAGTTGGAGCCGATACTGAGATTAAAAATCCATACCACGACTAAGACTTTATTCCAGTACTTACCAGCCACTAGTCCGATAGCTTAACCACTGCGCCACGGAGATAACCACATATTATACTCTTATACATGCAAAGCAATGATTGAGACTGCCCACGGCAATCGGCAGTGCTGTGGAGATTGCAGTGGAGTTTTTCATTCTCCTCGACACTGTTTTTTTGCCGCGAACTTATTTGTATTTTTCAAGGTATATTTTTTTCGTATTAAAAATAAAGTATACTTTACGCTAAAATTACCGCGGAAAATACAGTGGACACTATTTATCTACAGCATTTTTTTTGCCGTGGACATGTTCTTAATTTTAGGGACTGTACATGTAATAGCATTGTACAGAATTATTGTACAGTTTACTGGGATTTGTTACCTATTACAGAATATTTACATTCGCTAGCAAACTAAATGGTTGTTTGACGATATGCATTTAGATATTGATCATTTTATTCAGCTAGGCATAATATTTAATTATAACAACACGTTCAACGTTATGCAAAAACATTTATCGGAGCAAAGTCCAAAAATACTATAACATGGGTATTCGTGAAAATTTGATCCATTATTTATGTTCATCTTTTCTTCTTATTCTTCTTCTGTTATCTCTCTCCCTCTCTTTTTGTCTCTATCTATCTATCTATCTATCTATCTATCTATCTATCTATCTATCTATCTATCTATCTATCTATCTATCTAT
>JAULBS010112809.1:0-14922 GCA_032355785.1 Symmetromphalus regularis | reverse complement strand
AGGACCACCACTTTTAGATTTTTTAAAACCATTTTCCGAGTAAAAGGACGTGAAACCCACCCCCACCCCTTTTCAGAAATCCACATTTGGACCCCCTTTCAGAAATCCTGCATCTGCGACTTTAATCCATTGTACCATCGCTGCTTTGTCTCTCCTTTCCTTGGACTCTTCCTCCTGGAGAGATATGGCTTTGGTCAATATAGAGCTAGGTTCATTATAGTATAAGCACGGATACGGACACGAATATGATATGGTTTTCGTTGCAACTTTTCCGTTTCCGTATTTGTTTGCATGTGAACATTTGTCCGTGTTTCTGCCCTTCTTTCTGTCCGTGTTTCTGTCCTTGTGTGTGACTTTGCTAAACAGTTTTATATTACCGGTTTAGTATACTGTATACTATATTATTATTGTACCATGTTTGTAAGGATGGATCAATTTGCAGTTGTCTGTTAGTAATATATGTAAAAATAGCAAAATATGACACTTGTAACTATGATAGTGCACCTTTAAACTGTTTGAAATAGCTACACGAGGTGGGTTCAAAACGTTTCAACCTGATCCAGTTTACGAAAGAATGGCTAATAATTGTATGCTTGGTAATGTTCTTCAGTGTTTTGAAATATAATGTGCTTAATTTTGTTCATAAATATTATTGTGCTTTCAGGTATGTTGCTGTTGAATTCTGCCACAAGGTACCCCTTCCACTCTGCAAAATTGGACAAAACTGAGTACAGAGCTGTGATCAAGTTTCTAACTCTCTGACCCATCTTTTGACTGTAGCATACGATGTGGCAGAGTCACCATAGTCAGAACATAATGCGTTCATGGAACAGACCTGAAAGCACAATATGAACAAAATTAAGAACATTATATTTCAAAACACCGAAGAACATTACCAATCACAAACCAATTAGCTATCCTTTCCAGAACTGGCAGGAACTTTATGAAGTACCCTCGTATACTAATTGTTTAATTAAGACGCTTTATAATAAGTAAGAGTTTTAAAGTTAAAGTGCCACGAAGATACCAACCATATAGACAAGGGCCCATATAAAACTTTTAAAGTCTAGACTTTAATAAAATCTGGCCTCCTGTCTCAAACTTTAAGTCTGGATTTATTGAGACTGAGACTGTATTTCAGATTATAAAACTATTTTGCGTATAGACTTAATAGTCTCATTTATATTTGACACAAGTGGCCAAATACGTAATTCCTGTTAATTTTCACGTCTTCTGTTTTTCTGCTTCGATAACATCTAAACATGTCCAGACTCTAAAAGTTTTATAAGAACCGTTTTTGTTTTTTCACTTTGAGTTTCAGACTTTATTAAAATCTGAGTCTAGACTTCAAAAGTTTTATAAGCACGGGACCAGCTTCTATAACAAACACCTGTGTCTTGTCCTGCAAACAAACGTATGCATCTCAGCCTTACAAAAACCACCTGTGTATACCCTATATTGCTAGTTTACACTGAATATACAACACAAATTTCCATAAATATGTTCCTTATTCATTATTGAATTATTCACCGGCGAATTCTGATGTTCAGAAACGGGAGCAGCCCCCACCCCCATATGAATTTCGTTTCAACACCTCTGTGGCGTGTCAAATATCGACGAAGCAGGCTCGAATCCCGCTATTTACATTGTGTTGATTGATGTAGGGTACACGTATACTTTTAGAGATGTATATGGGAAGAAGGGTAGTGAGTGCAGCTCGTCTAATTCACACGTGTATTGTACAATTGGTAAACACGGAGAAACGGTGTAATTTTTTAGCAGGCGAAGACGTCAGCGTATGTAACTCTACTCCGACTTGAAAGAACTCGCCGTGCAGATTTCTCGTATTTTTCACAATCTGCAGACTAAACCACCACGGATTTGAAAAGTCGACCACTTTTTACTTTTGAAAACAAAACTGGAGTATGACTCATCTGTTGTCTGTCTGAGTGAAGTGGAGAAAGGCGAAAACCTCGGCACCTGCATACACCAAGTGTCTGCAGAACACCTTCACCCAATAAAAGCAAATCGGTCTTAGTAATAGGTCTTTTCATTTAGCCGTTCGTGCACCAACAGTTTTACACAGCAAAAAAAATAGTTTTTAATTGAATTTTGTCTGCCAGTATTTTACATACTGTAAAAAAAATCAACATGCAGTAATTGAAATGGTAAACAGAATGTATGGTATGATCCTCTGCCAAGAAAACACATAAAGTCAATGTCCTGCACCCATGAACCACTATCAGAAAAGTGACGACACCAGGTGTCCACGAAATACTAGTATATTTGATCCATCCCAGGCGTGGATGCAGGAATTCTGAAGGTTGGGGGTTCAAATGTGGATTTCTGAAAAGGAGGGGTTTAAAAAAGTGATGAGTGAATAGAAAAGGGGAAAAAGTTGTTAATTTTCACGTCCTTCCACTCGGAAAATAGTTTTTTTTATCGAGAAAAGGGGGATCCTGACCCCCTGTACCCCCTCCTGGCATTGTTTCTGCATCCGGAAGACGCCGTTATAAGCACAGGCCTTTGTAATTTGAATTGCATTTTGCCAACTCTATGTTGGGAGAACGGAAGTCATTTTACGAACATCAAGGACTCGTATATATATATACATCTACATGTATACGTTTTTGTTGTCATATTTGTCTAAATGTCGCATCTAACTAGAAAACTGTAACCCCATAGTTACCGAATGTTCTTTTATTACGAGTATGTGTTTATCTATTCTGTTGAACTATAACTTCTGATCTGGTAATAGTGTTATGAAAGCTCTTCAAATATTTCACTTCCTATAAACATGATGATTTTTGGTATCAGTAGAACCTTTAATTAATGTATCTATCTGAACATAGAAATGAAAAATAAACATTAAAGTCCATCATTAGTTTAGTACTTTGGTCTTTGAATAAAGATTGATTTTTGGTGGGTTTTTGTTTATATTATATTTTTTTAACGACACACTAGAGCACATTGATTTATTAATTATGGGTTATTGGATGTCAAACATTTGGTTATTTTAACGTAGTCAAGTGTGAGTAGGCCTCTAACGGGTTTTGATCCACTGTCATCAGCTTGAGAGTCCGACGTTCTACCACTGGACCACCGAGGCTCTCTGACAGAATAAAGATTCTAAGCTGCCCAGGCTTCTAAACAGAAATGTCCAGTCTAATTAACTAAAGGTTATCATGATCAAAATAATATATCTTCATAAGGTTATGTACAAAGGACGAAGAGACAAAATTAAAAGAACTTAGTATTTCAATTTGTATCTGCATTTCTTAAATTGTCTGGACATTCACCATATAAAATTTTAAATACACACCTATTTTTCTCAACCTCCGCCGTGAAATAGCTACAGTAATCATAGTCTGAACATGTGCTTCCAGCAGGGCAGGACAGGCTCCACTTTCGCGAACATCTGGTATCATCAGTGTTTCAACAGTCATTCATGATTACAGACGCTCACAGATAAATGGATTGTTGCTTGTCTGGGGGATATAGTTTCAAACAATTAATAATTTTGTCGTTCGAATTTGACAACATAATTATACAACTTCGGAATGCTACCTGAAATGGCTCACACTTGATTACTTGTAAAAATTACCAAATGTTTGACATCCAATAGCCGATGATTAATAAATAAGTGTGCTTTAATGGTGTTGTTAAACAAACAAACAAACGCTACCTGAAATATAAATGTTGGTGTTTCAAATATCTGAATATTTTTAACAACACAAAAACACTAGTTTTTAATTCAGATTTGCTGCTAAAACAAAGGTACTCGTATATGAGTAAAATACCTCACTATCGACATCATTATTTTAAAGGAAGCATTATGTTGTTTGACACAGATGTCATTTTATTGGAATATTGAAGGTTTTCTGAAACGTTTTTGTAGAATAATATAATACATAATGCATATAATACTGACGTTAATTGGACACATATTAATTAGCACTGTTTGGTGAAAACAGTGGACTTCCCAACTAAAAGTGCATGGGTAAGGCAGTATATCTAATAGTAATATTTAGCAAACACATGGTATTATCTCTGTTTTTTTTCGATGTTAGCATTCATGGAAAAACCATTAAAATCCATCTTGAGCCGGGATACGGTTATGCCGTTCAGGTTTCAAAATGTTTTAGTAACATCCATTGGACTTACGTATACGTAAAAACGATTTTGAAGAAGGTAATAATTGTATAGTTTTAAACTACACCCCGTTATGTATGATATGGTAGTAGTTTAATATAATTAAGGGTGTGTATGGAGGGGATCGGGGCATGCGAGCGCGTGTTTGTAAGTGTGAGATAGATAGATAGATAGATAGATAGATAGATAGATAGATAGATAGGTAGATAGGTAGATAGGTAGGTAGGTAGGTAGGTAGGTAGGTAGGTAGGTAGGTAGGTAGGTAGGTAGGTAGGTAGGTAGGTATATGCATGCAACTGTTGAAATAAATAAATAATATAAACGGATACACATGTAGATAATAATATATAATTATTGACAGATAATTGTCTCAACATTGTAATTCTGTCTCCCAATTTGCCAATGAGAAAAGATAAATTAAATAGTGTAATTTATGTATCTGAGTTAATTAGCATGTAAATGTTATCACGTATTTGACACTTGTTGTGTACTAAAATCTGAATTATTCATGAACTGGACAATCGAATTATGGAAACAATCTGTATATATGCAAATAGAGATTTGTAAAAACGAAATTTCACAAAAAATACATATGTACTGCACACGTTATAAATTAGAACAAACATACTATATATAGGTATATGTACTCTTTACCTTCAATCAATGTACATACAGTATTACACATACACACACATATACACAATAACAAGCACACACACACACACATACATAACACACACACACAGTCACAGAGAGAGAGAGATATGGAGACAGACATACACACTCACAGAGAGAGAGAGAAAGAGAGAGAGAGAGAGAGAGAGAGAGAGAGAGGGTGGGTGGGTGGAGGGCGGAGGTAGGGAGGGAGGAAGGAACACAGACATAACTTTATAAATAAAAATACATGTACACATGTATATCTTTGTATGCACACACACATGTAATATAAAATACAATCTTAATACACTACTGTAAATTGACCTGTTTTTCAAATACATGTACATGTGTAATAATTATAAAGACAATCAAGTATTCGATGTATTTAGTATACATACCGTGATATTTAATATATTTCCAAGCTGAATACCTTCAGAAACATTCATTTCATTTTATTCGTATTCCAGTGCGATTTGAACGTGTCGTTACTTCCCAGTGTAATTTCATGACCTGGGATTATGACTTATTCATGAAAATGATTGTAAAATTAGGAAGCATCATTCATATTGTTTGATATAATCGTGTGTTTGAAACAGACATGAAATACATCAGCAAATGCTGGTAGATATCTATCATATCAAATACCTCGGTGATGTCAATGGACCTGATTGCTTTTCCGTGTTTCTGATATTGACAATAAAATATGGGTTTTTGTGTCGTCTGTATGTGTGTTGCAATGTATTATTAAATACTGATTTTCAAACTTTAGTTTTAAAACAATGAATATTATATACAGCCTTTTAAATGAGCTTAAATGATTATCAAAATTAACTGAATATTATTTCAGATAGTAAATAATCTAGTGTATTTAACAAAATTGATTTCAATGTATTTGATATTAAATGAGTTTACATCGTTATTAGAATTAACAATAAAGTATTAATATATTAACTGAGCTTATATAGTTATTAAAATTAACTACAAAGTATTTGATATTAAATTAACCTACAAGATTATGAAAATTTTAATATAAATTATTTTGACATTATATATCAAAACGCTCATCAAAACGTAAATATAAAGAATAGGTAACGAAGGATGTTTGTTGAAATAATTTGTAATGTTCTAAACTAATTTTTAAACACTATTTTGTTAAATAAATATTACTGCATCAAGAATCTTGATTTTAAATAATATGTAATTGTTTTTCTTAATATAAAAGATGTCTAATTGGTTAAAATAACTAAGTAAATTGTATGTTTCATACTTTTATTAATCTTTGTATGATGATTGTGTGGGAAAATATGTATTATTGTTAAAACAAAATGAATACTCATAAAATGTCATGAATACAATTATTTTTAAAGTAAAATACGGTTTATAACATTTATAATTGTTTTTGTGGAAATGAATTAAAGTTTTTATTATTGAATTCTTACAAGAATTTCATAATATTTATTCTTAAGCATGTGTGAACGTGTATTCTAAAATAGAAACTATTGTGTTATTGACAAACTCTTATACCCTTTCAATCAACAAAACGGGACGAGAAAACAAAACACCAACACAAATTTTATTTAAAGTATTTTGCTATTTTTTTTTAAGTGTTACCTTTTTATTTTTAAATTAATAAATTTTTATTTATGTGTAGCATTTGCATTTTAAATGTGTTACATTATTATTGAAAGTACTTAAGATGAGTTATTTTTATTTATAATGTATTCTTTATTATTTTCTTTATAAATTTGTTTTGTATCATTCTCTTGTTTACAGCAATCAACCCATGTTAAGGGATATGACATGGGTTGTTACAAAGAATAGAGAATATTAATTACAGGCAATAAAAGAAGAAGAAAAAACAATATTCTTTATTAATTTCATTCGATTAAATTATTTAAATGTTATTTTGTATTTAAAATGTGTTTCTTGTTGCAGGTCATGGCGGGGTGAATCAACTAGGCGGGGTGTTTGTGAACGGTCGGCCCCTCCCTGACGTCGTACGGACGAGGATAGTCGAACTCGCGCACCAGGGCGTCAGACCATGTGACATTTCTAGACAACTACGAGTTTCTCATGGATGTGTTAGTAAAATTCTTGGAAGGTGAGTTATTTTTATTATTATTGTTATTATTATTGAAACTATATTGTATTGCTTATATAATACATCATAGTTGCAAGATGGTTTGAACTGATTCATTGATATATGTTTGCATATGAAACATCTCTTGGAATCTGTTTTGTGTACAGATATGTTTGTAAACATAACATTGATGTCATTCAGATATACATACAAATATTTAGGGCAAGATTTACATAGTGAGAAAATTCGAAATACAGTTATGTCGTTCAGAGATGCATAAAAAATATATGGGGCAAGATATACATGGTGCGTGAATTCGTAATCTTTAGTTGGAATAAATCTAATCATTAATATATTGTTTAAATATTATAATAAATTATAATAAAACAAGTTAATTAGTTATTTATGTTTAAATAGTATTTAAATTTGTTTCTTTGATTAGGTACTTGGAAATATTAAAATATAATGTTAAAATAAGCAATACCTTAGTCAGTTTTTTGTTCAGAATCGTTTCAAAATTCTGTATTATAAATATTCTTTTGACTAAAATATGACGGAAATAAAACCCTCGAAACCAATCTTTTCGTTCTATTTTTCATTTATGTAGGATTTTATAGAATTCATTTTTATATTAAATTATAATTTTAATTCCATCATACTACTTTTTGCAATTCTTGCATGTTATTATATACGTTGTAATTAATCCTCAAACCAAAATATAACACATTTCATCATCAATTGGGTTTTTCATTGTCATTTAAAAAAAAGTTTTATTTATTTTATTTTTTAAAATAATTATTATTGTATTATTTTTGTTGTTGTTTTACATGGTTTTATATAATCTTTATATAAAATTATAATTATATTCTGTATTTCTATTTATAATCCTTATGTCATTACACAAGTCATAAATATCCTCAAACCAAACAATAATAGAGATGTCTTCAACACCAATAATCTTTTTTTTTTTTTTTTCATGTTTCTAATTGTGTGACAACAAGATAAAAATTACTAGTCGACTGTTTTTTCCCTCAATTTACTAATTATTATACTGGTAATTCTCTTAAAACAGTTATTAAATCTTTGTTACCCGGACAGCGCGGATCAAACGAGAGTCTCGCGAGTCCTGCGCGTGCATCTCGCGTGCGCTCCGCGCGCATTAACAGGGCGGTTGAGAAGTCGTTGGCCATTCAGTGACAATTTTGTTGATTGAAACCTTCACTCTATCGGCTCCGTCCCGAGGCTGTGCTATCTTTATTTCAGATCTGGCGCTGACATTCAGGTCGGTCCTGCTAACAAATACCCTCTGAGACTCGGTAATTTCCTGCTTGTCAAATCTGGTTTCTCCTCGGAGAAAAGGGATATTTGGGATTTTCTACGAGGATGTTTTCTTGAGATCCAGAATTCAGACATTGTTTCCAAATATAATAATTTGAAGAAAGTTTTAAATGAATGTAAAGGTGTGGGTTTTTTTTAATCTGTTGGACTTTACAGACAATTTGATGTGCTCGATATTATGGTTCTTCACATTGTAATAACTAAAAGGTCTTACAATATGTACTTTGTAATGTTTATTTTTTTTAACAGATGAAATATCTTTTGCGGATTAATTTATGAATTATAATACATGATTGTTTAAAAAAATAAAAATAAATGTTTTAGTTAAATTGTAGAATTCAGCGACATGCACCTATTTTTGTATTTTATGGGAGTGTGAATTTGTGCCAAAGATAGTATTTTCAAAATTGCATTTGGCATTAGTTCGCTAACATGCTAAGGATAATCAATAGATATATACATTTTATAACAATTTGTTTATAACTGAAGACATTATACGAAAATAAATTATAGCTATTTTGCGAAAGGATAACGACAACTTCCAGTTTAGATAAAGATATATTAAGAATTACACACACAAAATATATAGTTCACATTATTGTTAAGAAATATGCAAATTCAAATATTTAAATTACATTTTTATTCAAAAGTTAAACCAACAAAACTCATACGGTGCACAATAACAGAATAAATGTCATGACTAATATTTTTAAAAAAGCTATTAATTGCATGTATTTTTAAAGAAACCAAGTACCGTAGTATCCAAATTATGTGGAACTACTCACACGTGGCGGAAGAACTCGGCGAAGCACTAACTGACCTCATTTTAAGGGGATCTCAAGCATCCAGAACGCACGCCAACAGTTAGCCACTTTAGTTTCTGCTTGCCTTTTTGATTTACCATACAAAGAATTAACTACTTCTCTAATCCACTTGTTCAGCTATTGATTGGTGCTTAATCATCGCATAAACACCCACTTTAGTGACTTGACATTTTAATTTATTGTTGAGTTTTAGAGACGTTCGGACTGTTAAAATGATACGATTTCTTTGAATGTCAATTTTGGCACATCATGTTTCTGATTGTATTTGTATTCGTATATATTCATAATAATTCAAAATAGAATTTACTCAAAACAGATTTGGAATTAATGTCAGTGTCTTTAATTCTAAATATGTACATCTTGGTGAGAAATTGATATTTTAAAAAATAATTTTCGCTCATATGACGCATCATTTCCGGTCTCTGTCAATTGCCAAGTTCCTTGAAATATAGTCAAAAATTGAGCTATGTAACCATAAACCTTCGCACCGCCATATTTGACTAACAAGCCACAAGGTCCTCCATGCCCAATGCTTCCAGTTTTTCACTAGCTGTAGCAAACATTAATAAAGACTAGGTGAATAAAATACCAAAAAGTCAAGGTACATTTTAAGATTTTTTTTTCACGAGCAATGCTGTATTATATATCCATTTTTCTTTCCTTACGGACTATATTAGGGCAAATAGTGATGTTGTGCCTTAAGTTATACGACTAATAAAGTTATTGTACAACCATGAATTAAACAGAAATCGTGAAACTTTACCGAGAGAAACTTGAGCGACGGTAAATGAGCGGGTGTTACCAGTGAAGTGCAACTAAACACACACTGCTAATATTTATGTGTAGATCGGCCGAGGTTTGCGTGCCGGGCACTTGTTGGAAGATAATCTCACACCCAGCAATAACGCGCCTCATTGTTGGCTTTTGTTCCAAGTGTGCGTTTCCTGGGGTCACCAGTATGATGTATACTCCAGACCCACACACGGTTGTCGCTATTACTGCCGCAAGATGATAGGTCCAATTTCAGGCACTGTCTTGTCTTAAGTGGGGTCCTAAAAAGGTGGGAGAAATATATATATTTTTTAATAATGAGGATTTGTTTTAATTCATTATACCGACTTTCACTTTCAGTTTCTTATGTTGTTTTCATTTTGTTAAGATGGATTAAGGGTTGTGTTTATGGCAAGCAGTATACGTTAAACTTTTGCGAACACTTTGTATCATCACAGTTTTGACAGTTGTTCATGAGTAAAGATCGTCATGAATTTACGTGAAATATATTCAATTCAGTTTTTATTTCACAAACAGTTCAACAAAAGATTTCAGTCAAAATTCACAAATGTCACCATAACAAAAATAATAATAATAATAATTTTTTATAATAATATCATAAATAATAATAATTGTAAAAAAATAATATAATAAAAATTATAATATAATAATAATAAATTTATATAATAATAATAGCAATAACGACTGGAGTGTCAAATGTCGTGGTATGTGCTGTCCTATATTTAGAGGAATCTATTTAAAATATGTCTTGCATCTAACAGGAAAATGCTTCTGGTCTTCCTGTGATGACTATATGTCAAAATCACCAAACGTTCGACATCCAGTACCTGGTAATAAATAAATATATTTTCTCTTATATTTTTTTACTGTTACTGGTGTGTAACCATCAAAACAATTAGTACATTAAAAAATATCTCTGTACATAAGTGTACGCTGTATTAACTAAATCACTGTGCCATCCATTTTGTTATGATACAAATAACATTTAAAATCAGTAATCTTCAAAACTAATATTTTAGAAAATTTTCCATATTAAGCACACGTTATCCTAAATTTTAAGGATCTTTAAGTACTCTTAGCACCCTAATCTTCATAACTGGTGACAAATAACCCAGTCGGGGCCTCGGCTCCCTCTGCCCCGAGCCGTACCGGTGTATTGGCGACCAGTCACGCCAATTTGACCGCGTACAGTAAACGAGCACGCAAGATTGAGTTGCTCATAATGACATAGTAATCCTCTACGTGACTAATCGAAAGAAACAAAGTCATTTTAGCCAGCCTTCAATCGACTCCTTTTAAAAAGGGTAATCAAACGAAAGGTTTGTCTAGAAGACAGGGGAGCAGTGATACCTCTACAAAACAGAATCCAGATCTCCTTTTACCGGCTTGGTGTCACCGCGTCCAGAAAACATCTTGGCATAGTCATGCAAGAAACCGATCTTCACGGTTAACTACTAGCTCTAATTAATAATGCACCAGCGAAGTGTATGTCAGTGACAAGGCAATTTGTTGCGATCTGCATCTTTCGTGCAACCGGCGGAGTTAAAAGACGGGCATGAATAAATGAAGAGGTTTCTTCTATCCGAGCAAACAGACCGTTTCCTTTTGGCGGACGGAGAAACGCGCTAAGGTGTAGAATCTACAGCCGGGGTGGTAAAATCGATGTCGTTATGTCGACGTTGGTGATGTGGGATGAATATGGGTAGCACCGATTGTGTTGATGGTGTCACACACGTTGTATTTTGGGTGGCCCTCTACACATTGCTCTAGTAGACAGAATACATTACTAGGGTGGTAAAATCGATGTCATTATGTCGTCGTTGTTGATGTAGGATGAATACCTGTAGCAACAATGGTGTTGATAGTGTCACACACGTTACATTTTGGGTGGCCCTTTGCCTTAGCAGACATAGAAAAGGTGTCGAATACATTACCAGGATGGCAACATTGATTTCATATTTGGTAATTTAGTTGAACAGCAATAGTATTGGTGGTGTCACAAATGTTGCATTTTGGGTAGACCAGTATTTTCTTAGCAGTCTTAGAGAAACATTCAGAGGGATGTTATCTATTACCATGAAACATTCAGAGGGATGTTATCTATTACGCGGATGCAGCATTTCAGAAAAGAGGGAATATATAAAAATTTCTTTTAAAATATGAGTAAGTAGGGGTCCGGACTCACTGGACCCCCTACACCCCCCCCTCCCACTGGATCCGCTACTGGACATTTAATCCATATCATTGTATCGTTTTTAGTGGTACTGGACGAATTCATAACACCAATGCCGTGAGAGGTTCAGCCACATTGAATTTTGGTTGCAATTAAAATATATTACTTAAGACATAGACAAGCTCATTTTGTCTTGCAAAAGTTATCTGTTTTACAAAAAAATAACGTTATTTATTTTTGGTTGGTTTCTATTTTACAAACGGATAACGTTATTTATTTTTGGTTGGGTTTTTATTTTACAAACGGATAACGTTATTTATTTTTGGTTGGTTTCTATTTTACAAACGGGTAACGTTATTTATTTTTGGTTGGTTTCTATTTTACAAACGTATAACGTTATTTATTTTTGGTTGGTTTCTATTTTACAAACGGATAAGATTATTATTATTATTTTTATTTTTTTATTTTACAAACGGATAACGTTATTTATTTTTGGTTGGTTTCTATTAGTGGTATTGTGCTTATGTTATTAGGATCATCTCGACGATGACATAAAATGACGTAACCGCTGTTTACTATTTACGTAGGGAACTACAATATCGCTAATTAGCTAATTAGTTTTCTTAAATCTGAATGACAAATCTGTTATCATATTTAAAGACATAAATCTGCATATAACAGAGTCTAAGAGACGTATACGCAAAATGGCAAGAGCTTGCACTCATGATCCACTGTCAAATCATTGAATAAGGCTGAGTTAGCAAAAACCGCGTGGGGTACTATTCCCCATTGGCGGTACATGTCATAAGTAGAAATGTATGTCATGTTTTTTTAAATTTCATTTTTATTTTTACCATAATGAAAATAAAACCTGTTTACATGATCAGAATTAAGTATTGCATCATACATCATTCAGTCAGTAATGTTAAATAATTAAAGCTGTCTGTTTCACAAATAGATAAGAGAAGAAACATGCTGTCATTACATATGCGTTTCATTTCGTCTGGTAGCAAGGGATATGCACCTTAATTCACGGTTGTTCATATACACGTACTGGCCATGGATCACTGGATATGTTGTTATAGTTAGCAATAGACTAGATATTGACAATTATTGATTTCTTTTTTACAGAATATATTGTACAAATATATGTTTGTTTTGTGCACTGAATTCATAAACTTTTAACATAGAAACCATACCAGAGCTATCATTGATAAAATCACTTTCCAGTGCTTCACATAATTTCTTTTCTTCTCATTAATTAGGTAGAAAATTACATTTAGAATAACAATCAAACAAGTATTTAGACGACTAGACAAAAGATTGTTAAACTCGTTTAAAAAATCCATCTATTACCTGGTACTTGGTAAAATATTTAGAATTCAAGTAGACTACAATACGGCGTTTCTGGTATTTAGATTCCCGACTGGTAGGTACTGTGATTATAAATCTCGATTCCAGCTTCAACGAAGAATGAGTGCTCCATAAGGCTTATTGGATAGGTTTATGCCACTTGCACAGACTAGTGGACCACAACTAATTTATAAAAGGTCGTCGTATTTGCTGTCCTGGCTGTGGGGAGCGCAAATAAAAGATCCCTTGCTGCTAATCGGAAAGAGTAGTCTCTGTGGCAGAAGTGTGTTTCTTCTAAAGACAATGAGTCGCCACATGCCATATGTCTGAGACCTAAAAGCCGTTGAATAAACACGGTGACGGGTGTCGTTAAACAATGTAAAGTCAAGTTTGTTTTATTTAACGACGCCTCTAGAGCACATTGATTTTTATCTTATCATCGGCTCTTGGATGTCAATAATATGGTCATTCTGACATATTATTTAGAGGAAACCCGCTGCCGCCTCATAGGCTACTCTTTCCGATAAGCAGCAAGGCGTCCGTTAAACAAACATTTTTTTCCTTTGTTTACCCAATTATCGGATGTCACTGTCAGAAAATATTTGGAATACATTTGTGGAACAATATTTCATCAAACTACACTGCAACAGTTTCAATCCAGGTGCGGTGCAGGATTTCAGAAAGGGGGGATCAAATGTGATGGGTGAATAGGACTGGTGAAAAATGGTTAATGTTCACGTCCTTCCACTCTCAAAATATATATTTAAAAAAAATTAAAACAGGAAAAGGGGGTTCCGGACACCCCCTCTGGTTCCGCTACTGCAATCAATACACACTGACGTGTAACAAAAAAAGTGATTCTTTGAAATGGATTGGCATATTTATTGCACTTGGTTAACTTGTATTTGAAACGTGAGCTACGCGACATGAAAAATTAATTGTTTTAAAGCAACGAGGCATGGAGTGTCGAATTGAATATGCGGCGGAACACACAATAGCAGCGCCGGGACTATTTTCACTGTCGATATCCCACTGTTTTGAATAAATATTAATGCACTGCTTTTGTTTTGTGCTTTAAATAAATAAACTCCATATAAGTTTCTGGTTACGGAATGGAATATACGAGTTAATTAAAAATAAGAATGTATTTTGGTGTGAAAATAAAACCAATCCTATACTTAAAATAATGAAAAAAAGAGAAAGATATTTAGTATATACGCGACACATCGTATGTAGAAAAAACCTGATCAATCCACAAAGGTTATTTCTTACAAGATAGAACTTTTATTTCTTCTAATTATTATTAGCAGTATTAGTATGAGTATTAGTATTAGTAGTATTAGTAACAGCAGCAGTAGTAGTAGTAGTAGTAGTAGTAGTAGTAGTAGTAGTAGTAGTAGCAGCAGCAGTAGTAGCAGCAGCAGTAGCAGTAGTAGTAGTAGTAGCAGTAGCAGTAGTAGTAGTAGCATTAGCAGCAGCAGTAGTAGTAGTAGTAGTAGTAGTAGTAGTAGTAGTAGTAGTAGCAGTAGTAGTAGTAGTAGTAGTAGTAGTAG
>JAULBS010112798.1:0-14922 GCA_032355785.1 Symmetromphalus regularis | reverse complement strand
CTCTCTCTCTCTCTCTCTCTCTCACACACACACACACACACACACACACACACACACACACACACACACACACACACGCACCAACAACCACAACAAAAACAACCACAACCACATATAGGTAGATATATATTGTATTTAAAAGAGACGCCCAACTGTTGATGTGTGTGTGTGTGCGCGCGCGCGTGTGTTTGTGTTTGTGTGTGTGTGTGTGTAACGGGGGGTGGGGGTGGGTGGGGGGGGAATTGGAAGATCGTTAAATAAATATTTTATATATTAGAAACCCTTACATTCAATACATTCACGTTCACATCCCTAAGATGACAAATATTCATTCTGAGGAAGAATGTCCATAGTGTGGTTGCATACCATTATAATTAAAATTTTCTGTGAAGTCTAGTATACGTTTGGTAATTAGGCCATTGGGTTTCAAGAGCGTATACAGAAAGTTTGGGAGCGTGGGTTAATAAATATCAATATGTTTGACATTGAAGTGGAGACTTTAATTCCCCTATGTTTGTAGGGATTGATTTGTAGTTTGTAACTGATATATACTGAACAGCAAAAGAAACATCATTTTTCGTTTTAATTTTAAAATGATCCTTTAAAACGAGCTTTCAATAATAATAATATTGTATATTATATATAATAATAATAATAATAAAAATAATAATAATTGCATATAAGCAATTTAACTGCATAGAAGCAATGCATCATCCATACGAGTTACGTAACCATCAACATGTGTCATCGCATACTAGTATATTTAGTGTGATACATGTAAACATGTTCTTCGTCACTCGGAGTAAACAACGTCCATGGAATTGGTGTGTATAAAAATCCCACCTGGTGTTTCATGTGATCAGTCTTCAAACCCAATCAACAACAACAACAAAAAACAGTCTATTTTCATGAAAATGACATTCTCTATTTATGGCCTATTATCACTATCAGTTTCATCTCCAGGTTTAATTTAAATCATAGGTTGTTTTTTTTCGTCATTTTCATTCAGACAGTTTTTTTTATGATCAACTGACTCGTGAACGTGCGTAATATATCAGAGGAACGAATCGGAATGAATCAGCCTTTTAAAAACAGCTTGTTACGTACTCGTTCCCATGACGTATCTAAAAAAACACCTCATTTTAAAATCAGAAAAAGCGTTTCTTTTATGATTCAGAATATAAAAACATTACGAAATATGACATTTGTAACTTCTCTAAATGTGTACAGTAGGTGCATAACCATTTGCAAAGTAATATTTACGCACGCTCGAGGACGACTACCCTTTAAATCTATTATATTATACCATCAATACATGAAAGCTAAAAGCTAAGAAAAAAACTGTCTTCACGGTTGCCCGAAGATTGAACGTTGGACCCTTATAACTGCTACTTAGGGCTGATACAAAATACATGCATTATTTAAACTACAAACCGTATCCACGCTTAATGCACTCGCACCAATTTTACACACATTAAACAGATATTTATATGAATATCTTTTATACAAATTGATGGAAAGCTAGAGGGTGTAGGAAAATGGATTCTGGATAATATAATTACATTTTCCTGATAACAAGTTAGTAGGCTTGCCGCAAGCGTTGTGTAATTGATGAATACACAATGAAACATGAGTGAAACACATATCCATCAACTAGACATAATACTGGCAGAGAGTGATTTGACTAGTACGCAACTAATAACCTTGATATGGAGATATTTATTATTCTGCTATGACTTTGGAAAATATTGATCTTAAATTCCAGGTTTCAAATCATCGTTCATACTGCACTTATGTAACTAAGCCACTTTAATACTCGAGTTTTTAGATTTGTTAGAATTGAGATAAACATACTCTTAGTTCATTGTTAAGGTATGTTGTCATTTGGCGGTTTCAAATCAAAGATGAAATACCTCAAAAATGATATCTGAGTACGTTTTTGTCCTAATTATTTGTCACCCTCGGTTTGCAATACGTATTACTTTCGTTATTGTAACTTTTATGATCGACTTGTTTGACCTCTCAGAATTATATTTACAGCTACTGAGTATCTGTTTAGGTCATTCGCCACTTGATATGAATAAGGACTGTATTTTGGTGGATGTCACCTTTTTACCATATATCAATAGAAAGGAAAGGATTGTTTGTTTAACGACACCCCAGCACACTGTTTATTCAGCGGCTGTTTGGTGTCAGATATATCGTGTTTTGACTGGTCGGTGTAAGTGGCGTATGTTAGTTTATTTTTAGTTTTGTTTAACAAAACAACTAGAGCACATACTTCTATTAATCATCAGGTATTGGTTTTGCAAGTGGTGTAAACCTACCTATTCAGCCTTGCGGATCACTAACTCTCAGTTGCAGCCGATATCGAGATTACAAATACCATGCCATGACAGAGATTTGAACCCAGAACCTACCAACTTAACCACTCCGCCACTTGAGTCCGACCCCATCTATCTATAGGCGCATGCCCACACACTTATATATGTCCCTTGACCTCTGCATTTATCAAAAGATATGGTTTTGAAGAAGATAACACTTTTATCAATTTAAATTCGCCATTACCATAAGTACTGCCCTCCCAAAAAAAAACCTCATGTCTGGGAACAATTTGTTTTAAAATTTCCCCCACACTGTGGCATCCTTAGATAAATTACATACCTTATTGTCCTAAAGCTTCTGAGCCCACAAATGAACAAAGAAGAAACCAATTGTGTCTTCTATTTATATAGTGGTCGGTGATAAATTACTCCGTCTTAACGTAACTACAAGATAATTAAGTGATATGACCATTGTCCACCAGAAGTGATTTATTGTCTGTGTTATAGGATGACATGAAAGATGCAAGGGCTACCGAATTACTGAGAGAAGAGTTACTTAAGAGTCAGTACATTCTATTACAACACAAAAATGAGACAGCTGCCCTTGACCCCACCAGATACTCACGGGTAATAAACTGAATGACTTTTAACTTTAATAGAACCTTCCACTTAAATGTATATTGTTCGTTGTTCAATAATTTAACATCTGTTTTAATGAAACGCACGAATACAAGTCTTTAAAAAAATGAATGTTTTTTATGTTAGCACGTTTTCATTAAAAAGAGAAAAAGCATATCATTTTATGAAAACTGTGCATTTATTTGGACCGAGTGAACCTTAGTGGTCCAATGGTAGGACATCGGACTCTTAAGCAGAAGACTGTGGTTCAAAACACGTAGGAGGCTGGCTTACACTTGATTACGTGTCAAAGTTTATAAATGTTTGACATCCAATAGCCAATGATTAATATATCATTGTGCTCTGCTGGTGCAGTTAAACAACAACAACAAAAAGGGAAAAAAAAATATTCGGACCGAAAATCTCGAACTAAATTATTATTCATAATTATTGATACTTCGAACGTTTGTATAAATAGTGGTTAACTTTAGCATTTTAAATAAACCTAACCAAACAATTCAGCAATTCCCTACAACACATACAATATACATATGATAGAATATTCAATTTATTTATATTAATTTCATTGAGATATTTTTACAATTTCAACATCACTTTAACGTCAACTCGTAACGAAGGTGTACGTCTTCCAAAAGTTTTAAAATATTGTGTTTTGTGTGCCATCTGTATATTAACCAAAACGAGTAAATAGTTCTTTTGTTTTCAATGGTCTAGTTGTAGAAAGTCTACCCTTTTAAAAAATACTCTAAACGATTTAAGAGTCATATATTTTAAACATTTTCAAAAGTGTCTGATGTAATATAGATTGACATTCAGGGGAGTAAATCCTGGTGCAACACACCCCACCACGTTTTGAACGGGGAGATAGGCCTACCTATATAATTAAAATGTCTAAATAATAATCTTTACCAGTATTTCTCTCTATTGTATCAATGTAATACTTAACCATGTGGTCTTACAGCAAATATACCGAAGTACACGGGGGTTCTATAATGGCGTCAATCCTGTTGGGGGTTGAGTGAAGGACACATCCCCCAGTTCCATGAAGCGATTTTCGCCTTTATTGACATTTCATGACTTACATTGCCTGCTATCTTTAATCCAACTGATATGTGAATGAATTGTGCCTTTCATGATAAAAGCATCATTTTTGGTACACTGTTAGAGCATGCCCTAAGAAATACTTTTAGCGGTAGGGCCATCGCAGATTTTTCCATGGCCGTAATGTTATTTTACCAGTAGCTCCTATTCTAGATCACCTAGGATCTTGACTCTGGTGGCTAATCCTACATGTTAAAGGATGAGGAATGCAGTGGAATTATTTATGGCCATAATGGCGGCCTTTATACAAAATGGCCGCCACTGGTTGTTATTTTGCCAGTAGCTCAGGTTCTATGTCGCCTAGGATCTTGATTCTGGTGGCTAATCCTACATTTTAAAGGACGAGAAATGCAGTGGTATTAATTATGGCCATAATGGTGGCCATTTTACAAAATGCCCACCACCGGTTGTTATTTTACCAGTAGCTCCGATTCTAGACTTCCTGGGATCGTGATTCCGGTGGCTAAGCTTACATTTAGGGAACTAAAAAACTATGATTTCGTTGAAAGTTACTCATGATAATGTCCACAGCCAGTTTATGAAAGGAAACGTTGCTGTGAAGAAGACGACACACAGCTTCTCTGCTAATGCCATTAACCAGACTCACGAACAGAACAATGCCTCTGTGAAAGGTGACAGTGGTGCTGTGGGACTGACAGAGAATGCTGCAGCTCCGCAACGTTGGATGATGTCTGGTCCAGAGATGTTACGTGTGACTGGATAGTTTGAGGCCTCCACTGAGAAGAGAAAGGATACTGACACCTGACACTGCGAGCAGACCAAACATGCACAGGTGGCATTTGCGCAATATGTTAAAGTATTAACCAGTGTAATAGAAGACATGGGCAATCCATTCTGTGAAAATTGCAGTGTAGATCTTCTCGTACTGGATACCAGATACATTGCAGATGCAGCAATCATCGATTCTATAAATCAGTTGAAGAAACTTGGACAAGACCAGTATGACACCTATCTCAGTGAGCGCCTTGTTAACCTTACAAACCCCATCAACGATCTTATCAAGATGAACAACCTCCCTTTATTCAGTCGGCCTCCAGTCCGAGAGAAGTCCAGATCCCAACAACGGCTCTCACCCCTGAAGAATTAATGTTCCCTGTTCTCTAGGCTGTACATTGCATCGCAGATACGTGAAGGAAATTTGGATGAGTTCTTTCAGCACTAAAATCAGGCGTGTCCACCAGCACTGTCGCATATGGGAAAGCTGAGAACTGGTACTAAGTCAGACTTGGTGGGCTGTTTGGAGGATCTGGTTCCTTCACAAGAGAATGCATCGAACCCCACATTACAGGTTATCATCTTTGATGCCCTCGTGAATATGCTACGATCTGGTGCTGCTAAGACATTTTCTGATTATGCGCACCAAGTGTTCTTACCATACATCTTGTCTCAACTGCAGCATGTCAGCAGAGTGGATATTGTGTGGGATGAATATCTCCTTTATAGTCTGAAGGCCGAAATACGCAGCAAGAGAGGGAAGTGTGTTCGTAGACGCGTTGAGTCATCAAGTGTCATTCCTGGAAACTGGCCGGTGTTTCTGCGCATCGACCACAACAAGGCTGAGGTTTTTTCCTTTCTGGCTACTAGTGTGACAGACATTGAAACATTTTAGATAAACGTGATTTCTTATAATAATAGTTATTGTGCAGTTTCTATTACCCATTATTTTTGTATTCTGTAATTTTTTATTTTTTTAAATTATATATATACTTGCAAACTTGACACTAGCTATTCTTTTACATTCGACTACAACCACCTGTTCAAATTATTTTATATTATTATTATTTTTGTTTTTGTTACATATATAGTATACATTTAATAATAATAATAAAATAGTAATAATTTAATAAATTAATAATTTAATAAAAGAATAATAAATTATAACAATAATTATTTTTTAAATCGTAATTTTTAAAGGGGAGGGGGTAGATCTGCCACTGATAATAATAATCTTAATGATAATAATAATAATAATAATAATTAAACCCAACGTATTACTGAAATATTACATTAATTTTGTATTACATTATACCTAGAGTTAAACGTTTTTAAATTGTGATTAACTTTTCATATTTTTATAATTTTTGACGGGGAAAAATTCGATCACACGATTCTTTTAATTGTGTATTAGAAATGTACATTAATAATTGCTTGATCAATTCTGAATTGGGACGAATTCAATCGGAACATTCCGACGGCGGGAATAGTTTCACCGACAAAATACGAGGAGTTCCGATCGTGAAATTTGACATTTTTAAATGTGAAAGAAATCGGTGGACTCTACATGGAATCTTGTCTTGTCCCGAGATATCTACTTTAGTTGCCAAAACCTGCCATAATATTCTTAAATTAAGAAAATCTGTTTTATATACTATGCGACGAGTCCTTTGTTTTATTTATGCTACCATTGTTTTAACTGCATAGTATGTGTTTGTTTTATTAATTTTTATTGTTAGTCTCTCGTAACTAAATAAAGATTGGCTCGTTACAATTTTATTATTTTTAATGATTATAATTTTATGTGGTATTGTTGTAATTAGGTTAGACTTTAATAAACTGTCTGTCTGTCTGTTTGTCTATTACCCTGGAAGCCATATTTATTCTGGGAAAGAATCTTCATAGTATGGTTGCATAATCTGACTTCATTAGACTCTAATATTTCGAAGTGAATTAGACCATGTTCAGGAGCGGATGCAGGATTTCTGAAAGGGGGGTCAAATGTGGATTTCTGAAAAGGGGCGGTGGGGTCCAAAAGTGATGAGTGAATAGAAATAGGTAAAAAAAAGAGTAAATTTTCACGTCATTCCACTCGTAAAATGGTAACAAAAATCGAGAAAAGGGGGATCCTGACCCACTGGACCCCCCTGGATCCGCTAGTGATGTTTGTATGGATCGATCAATCTTCAGCTGCTTATCGCAAGCCTAGAAATTATGATGTCGCCCCTTTGAAGTTGTATCGCCTTATTACTAAAATATGTTTAGATTGTTGGACATCGTATTTTATACGTTTATGGATGTGGTTTATTACTAAAATATGTTAATTTGCTATACATCTTATAATAAACCTTTATGTCAATCTGTGAACATTTGACGTGACTGTATTATAAAGAAAACATCAGTTGTGAGAGGTGTGGTTATAGTTACATTTTAGTTTGGCAAAACACTTTACGTCATTCGACTACCAACCTAACCGCTTTCAATGCAGACGCTTGACACCTGGGTTGTTTACCCGTTTCTTGAAAAAAATAATTGCATAAGTGGTAGAACTTTGTAAAAAGTGGTCTTTAACTTTTGTTGACTACCACACATAAAAATAGGTGTATCCCTATTAATATCAATACTGCAATAAAGATGTCTGTTTTTATTGTAATCCAATAGAAAGGCAAGTCGCACTCCTATTCGAGTACACAGTTGGCCACCATAAAAAGAAAAAATCCAGATTGCATCACAAGTAATGGGTTTTGTAAACGAGGCTTTTAACGTTGTAGTCGGGACGACACTTATCTTCAGTAGACACTAATAATAATTATAATAAAATAAATATAAAAATTTAAAAAAGCCAACTCAATCACAGGTTCACAAGTTCGTTTGGTTAATATGGTCCTCCTAACAAAATTTGTGTTGAAATGTGTATTTTTAAAATTATTTTAATACTAGACATTTTGAATTTTATAATATCAAACCAGAGGAGCAAATTCTGATGTTCAGCCGAAATGTTGGCCCATGACAGTGAAGACAAAAACAAGTTTTAAAATCATCGTTTAAAGTGATAAAGTAATAAATCAAATATGACCATTATCTTAGAATTAATAAAACAACACCTTTTTTCTCGAATCAAAGGCTATAACTTTTTATTTTACGTTTTTATGATGATTGCTAATTTAACCCTTTTGAATTTCAAAATTATTTCAGAAGATAAAACATCGTTTATAGAAAGACGGTAAGTTTTAACACATAATTATATACTGAACAGCAAAAGAAACACAAATGTTTGTTCAGATCCAGTTTAATCAAATTAGACGAAAAATTCATTCACGATAACCGTTCAATGAATAAACGTTTTAAACTTCTCTGTACATGCCTCCATTAAGCAAAACAGCCAACTTTAAAAATATGGTTAACTTTTATTCAATCAAAAATTAAATTTGCGTTTCTTTTGCTGTTCAGTATATCCATGCGCTTTCTATTTGTAACAATGAAGTCAACTTTAAATATTGTATTAATGGTTATATACATATTTTACACATTGAAGTGATATTTCAAGGTTTCAAATAATGTATCATATTTTAGTAAAACTATACCAATAAATATTAATACATTTTCTGATATCTTTTATAAACATATTCCCACAGACAAGACATCATATATCTTTGACGTACCCAAGGACGTTGGAACAAAATTCATATTGGGGTGGGGGATGGGGTGGGGGCTGCTTCCGTTTACGAACATCAGAATTTTTATGTGAATAATTCAACGATGAATAAGGAACGTACCCACTGAGCCTTGTGGGGGACTCACTTTGATTTGGATCCGATACTAAGATTAAAAATCACAAACTTCGACTAAGATTTGATCCCAGTACCTACGAGCCGTGATTCCGATAGTTTAACCGGTGCTTGATACAGGAAAACACCGAATTAGATAGTCAGCCCACAGAGATGGTTCCATGTTACAATAGCTTCTCAGACGAACACTCAGCTAGATTCCGCACCAAATCAAAATTATACATATTTTTAACTGCCATAATAAAATGAAATGGTTTCGATTATAATAGTGTGACGAATGGGATATAGATTTTTAAAAAGTATTTGCTGATGAAGATCAGGCCATTTTATTATTATTATTATTATTTACAAACTATATGTAGGTATGTGTAGGCGGAAAAAGTAACAGGAATGTTGAAGTTTGGATGTTTAAAACACGATTATGTGATTCATACAACCACAAATGTTGGCTTCACGTGCAGATTTTAAAAGAAAAAAGTATACCACCTGTAATATGGCATTAAAGACACGCTCAATAATCCTTTAATAGTTTTGTGTATTATCATCACACCCTAATATCCCATAAACATACGCGAGTTATTAAATGTTTATGTTTTATTACAATTGCCTTGCGGCTATGTACCATTAAGGAAACGCCTAGTGATTATTTAGTGTGCGTTTTCGTTTAAAAATGCCTGAATTTCATACAAGCAGACTTGTATTATATATTATATTTATTATTAAGCCTTACTTCCAAGATGAATACAATTACCTTTATAAATATATTGATGCACACTTTGAACAACAAACTCAAAAATGTTCTGACTCTCTTATCACCATTCATCCTGACATAAACAAATCTCGAACTGAGCTAACTTATTCTACCCACCTAAATGGTCGATTTGTAAGAGTTGCAAAGAAATCGTGTATGTTGAAACGGATGACAGAATAACAAAGCCAACGCCTAGTGGGACAGCATTATGATAGAATATATTCGTAACCCAGTCTATAGAATTTAACAGTGTAGTCATTAGTCTGGAACTTTATATATGTAGATTGGATAAATTTTAAAAATAGCTAGTTCTGTTCGGAAGAAGATAAATGTGGATAAGAATAATGTGCAGTCTCCATGAACACGACCTCTGAAGTTTTATATAAAAGATGAAATATTTTTGATAATGAAATTTACTAATAGGTTTTTATATACAAAGTTATATTTAAAGTGACACAAACCTCTCAAGTCTCTCTGTTTTCAGCAAAATCTCCCGGTCTCATGTTTTTTTCGAAAGTCTCACGGTTTTTCTCTTGCTATAAAAATCCATTGTAATTAAAACAACTTCTGTTCTTGCTCAGTCGAATTCTCGGCCAATCCGACCAGAAATAAGAAACAAGGTGAGCATAAACTGTTATAAACTGTTGTCAACTGCATGTGTAAAATTGCTTTAAGGCTGCAACAAAGAACATTAAATGTTGTGTTAATAAACTAGTGTTGTCCTTTTATTGCTTTTTATACAAAAGAACTACCACTTTATTTTACTTAGCATTTGATTATGTATGAATAGGTCAATCTCCCGGTTTTTACTGAAATCTAGCGGTTTTTGGGCTTCAATGTCCAGGTTTCGGTGCCTCAAGGTTGAGAGGATGGTGATATTTCAGGGTGTCCTGTAAATTAACAACTTTTAATAATAAACCAATATGTCAGAATTTTTTTTAATTCAGTCATTTTAATTCTACGTTTTTATGAGGACTACCACTTCAGCCATTTTTTAGTTAAAATTTATTCCAGGAGATAAAACATACACCAAGCGAAACAACATCGTTTATGGAATAATGAATTAGTGTTTCCAATTTTAACTGTTTTTGAAGAATCGTTCACGGCGGAGTATATCCTTTTTGTAATACAAATACAGGGCTCCCCAAAAATGTTAACTTTTCATCTTTTAATTACTTTTGATGTATTTCGTTGAACTTTTTTTATATGTTCTAGACATGGGGGAGTTTCTTTCCTGAAAGTTTCATCATCCTAGCTTTACCATGACATTCTCAGTCGAGTAGCGAAAAAAAATTGTGAAATTGTATCTACTAGTGACTGAATCATACGTACAGACTTTTTGGGGTGTTTTTTTAACGACACCACTAAATCATTTACCAATTATCGGCTGTTGGATGTAAAACATTTGGTTAAAGCTGCTCGATTGAAAGTGGTTATGCTAGGATGATGAAACTTTCAGAAAAGAAACTCCTGCATGTCCAGAATCCAACCTCAAAATATAACAGAGTTCCGTGAAATACATCGAAAGTAATTAAAGGAATGCTGAAGTGTACAGGGCTGCATATAAAATGGATTAATGGTCCCTAAAAATAAAAATAATCCAATAAAAAGTTTAATACGCACATTATTTCTCACGTGTATGAATAAGATTGATGCGCAAGAAAGCAGCGTGATGCGGTTGTCACGTAGGACCGGAACAATAACAAAGTGAAAACAGTATCGCGTGTATCGGAAAGTGTTGTATATAGTTTTGTTTACGTTATTAGATTGCTTACCAACAGTTTATATTCGATCCTGAACTTTTAGATAATGAAGTGGATCGGACTGAGACTTCATCATCATTGAGCGGATATTTTACCATAGGCAACATTCGCCGTTTAGGAAACAGAGACTGGTGCTACCCCTGCAATTAAGAAAATGTCCACAGCAAAATAAATAATGTTGTTGAGAAATAGTGTCCACAGAAATTTTTGCCTAAAAGATACTTTATTTTTAATAACAAGAAAATAATAAATTTCGTCCGCCGCAAAAAAAAAGTACCGCGGAGAATGAAAAACTCAGCGGCATTGCCTATTATCGCGGGCAATTTCTGGGTTAGCTGGTGTTGTAAGCCAATGGACACGGTAAAAGAAAGTATGTGCTGTAAGGAAATATACAACATTGAAGGTAAAATGGAAAATACATAATAACAGTAGTTTTATTAAGATTGTAATTGTACAATTATGGTCATGGTTCAAATATCCTCAGTGGAGGTTGAGATTTTTCTGTTACATTTGGAAAGGTTACATTTGGCCACGGCGTTCGACGACTGGCGACTCCGTCGCACGTCGTTCGTTCGTTCGTCCGTCCATGGTGCCGATAACTCCACCCTAATTGAAGCTACGTCTCGGGGCTGTGGGCCACAGGCAGTCGAGCTGTTACAGGTTCTGACTGGGGTTTAAATCATGTTCAGATATTCAGAACAAACCCAGTCCCTACGTCGGCTCCAAATGTAACAGAAAAATCTCAACCTTCACTGAGGGGATTTGAAACATGAACCTCAGTTTGAGAGTCCAGTGCTCTACCAACTGAGCTAATAGGGAAATTCCCACTAGCTACTGCCAGTGGGAGCACTTTATTCTAATACTACTACGTAAACATTTGATTTGTCCATAAAAATACTTCATCCAACTACTTACATAACCACCCCAACTCGCTTATTATCAATATTTTAAAAATAATAATGATTTATGCTCACGAACAAATAAATCGTAAACCATAAACTCCACATGGAATTCCTTATAAAACATCTTGTGTGATATAAAAGCGAGATCTAGTATCACAAATGCATGTAAGTTTCATTCGTAAATAATAACTCACAAAGACCCTTAAATTAAGTGGGAATATGCTTTTAACAGTTTCGCACATGATTTGTTCTGGTGTGACGTCACACAATACGACTATGTTCTTGTATAAAGAACAGTTCCGTTTCATACTTTTATAAATGGTAAAATGCGCTTTTAAGTACAAAAACATTAAAAACAAAATTATGTACATTTTTAACTAGTACATTGTAAATCCATTAATCCATTTTATATGGAACCCAGTAGACTTTGACAGTATTCCTTTAAAAATCAAGTTGACCTTTTTGTGGGGATATCCTGTACAACAGAGGACAAAATTAGAAAGGAATGTTTGTTTAACGACAGCACATTGTTTATTCAGCAGCTGTTAGGTGTCAGACATATACTATTTTTCGACTCATTGTCTTTAGAGGAGACCCGCAACCGCCACATCCGAATATTCCAAACAACTGCAGCTGTTTGAAAAAAACAGGGCTTAACAATAATTATAAGACTGCTTGCTGATAAACCTGGTTACACCCAATATTTTGTGTAGCTTATAGAAAATAAACTTCGTTTTATCGTACTGAAATATCTTATCGTAAAAGAAATCTGATATAACTATAAGCCCCCCAATAATTTAAAATTTTAATGTTATTCTTGTGTTTTTTGGTAAAGTCAGTTGCTTCTTAGTATTAGCAGCCCCCCCCTCCCAATATGAATTTCGTTCCAACGCCACTGTGATTGTTGGTAGGTGAACTATCCGTATTCAACAATGATAATATGCCTTTAACTTTTAAAATAATTCTAATTGTCTAACTGATGCAGGGTATGCCATATCTAATAACAAAAGTCGACTTCTTTAACTCTCGTTGCTAAGACGTTCTTTAAACGTTACGCGTCAACGAGCTATACAATTTTTGCAATTGAAATATTTCAGAAGGCGACAAATAAAACAAAATCATCACTCAAGCAGACACAAAGACCACAAGAAAGTGATAATATTTTGTAACGACACACTTGGGAAAAAATTAGTCTTTAAGTGGATCTATTTTACATTGCTCCGCGCGCGTCGTCATTCGGTTATGTAGATCCGCGAATCAATCATGTGTTTGAATATCAAATAAAAGTTAACCTATGAATAGACAATGATGTGGTATTAGTAGCAGACGCTGGCTGTGACGACACGTCCGTTGATGATGATGTATGAGGTTGTGGTTAGGAACAGGGTACTGTCATCCCTTGCACGGTGTCATGACAAATAGCGCCTCGTGTTCTAACTGCGCAACAAAGCAAATTAATTTATCAAAATTACATTATTGGTCTCCAGCTAAGAAAGTTATCGTTCATCTGGATTTCGTGAATCCCAACAGACACCTTTATTCAGATTAAAACTACAACTAATTTTAATTTCTTCAAGTTTGCGGTTACTAATTGTTTTCAATTATCGAGAAAAAGACCTGGATACGGTGTTTTTATAAGTTTCAGTTGCAGAATGTGATCTTGATGAATTGTTTAGATTTTTATCTTTAAATCATGAATTTAGTTATAATAATTACGTATTGAGTGGTAATGTTTCAGTGGTTCTCTGTGAAAATCCCAACAGAAATTTGTATTGCAAATGAAACTCCCATATTTTAATTTCTCCAACATGTGTTCTTCTTCATTTTTTCATTTATTGAAGAAAATTCTACAGTACCCCAGTTGTGTTAATACAATAGGCGTTATTCGACTATTAATCTAGACGGCTTATTTTGGTATTACTTTTCAAATTATCCATTCTGTTATAAAAATTAACACGAGTTATTTTTAGAAGATTTTTTGAAATTAATTAAAATTCACACTTTTTAATTATTACGTGTTTGCAATTGGGTGTTTATTTTATTATTAATTATTAAGATGGAGAATACTAATTTAATTTAATTATATCTGTGCTTGATACACTTTTTTTTAGAATTTATTACGAGAATGGGGTGCTGAATACATCAAGAGACTTCGATCAGTAGCCGATTCTACGTCGTTCTTCCGCAGTATATTATCATTATGTTTTAGTAAGTTACTCGTTCTTCTACAGTATATTATCATTACGTTTCAATAAGTTACTCGTTCTTCCGCAGTATATTATCATTACTTTTTAATAAGTTACTCATTCTTCCGCAGTATATTATCATTACTTTTTAATAAGTTACTCATTCTTCCGCAGTATATTATCATTATGTTTTAATAAGTTACTCGTTCTACCCCAGTACATTATCATTACGTTTTAATAAGTTACCCGTTCTTCCGCGGTATATTATCATTACCTTTTAATAAGTATATTATCGTTACATTTTAATAAGTTACTCGTTCTTCTACAGTATATTATCATTACTTTTTAATAAGTCACTCGTTCTACCCCAGTATATTATCATTACGTTTTAATAAGTTACTCGTTCTTCCGCAGTATATTATCATTACTTTTTAATAAGTTACCCGTTCTTCCGCGGTATATTATCATTACCTTTTAATAAGTATATTATCTTACATTTTAATAAGTTACTCGTTCTTCTACAGTATATTATCATTACGTTTTAATAAGTTACTCTTACTTCCACAGTATATTATCATTACGTTTTAATAAGTTACTCGTTCTTCCGCAGTATATTATCATTACTTTTTAATAAGTCACTCGTTCTTCCGCAGTATATTATCATTACGTTTTAATAAGTTACCCGTTCTTCCGCGGTATATTATCATTACCTTTTAATAAGTATATTATCGTT
>JAULBS010112787.1:0-14923 GCA_032355785.1 Symmetromphalus regularis | reverse complement strand
CCAACTTGATACAAACAAACAAGCATTTCTTTGTTTCTATGATGGCCAACTTGATACAAACAAACAAGCATTTCTTTGTTTCTATGATGGCCAACTTGATACAAACAAACAAGCATTTCTTTGTTTCTATGATGGCCAACTTGATACAAACAAACAAGCATTTCTTTGTTTCTATGATGGCCAACTTGATACAAACAAACAAGCATTTCTTTATTTCTATGATGGCCAACTTGATACAAACAAACAAGCATTTTTTTATTTCTATGATGGCCAATTTGATACAAACAAACAAGCATTTCTTTATTCCTATGATGGCCAACTTGACTCAAATCACGACGCAAAAGAAAAATGTAAAGCAAGATGTATGCATTAGACATAATCAGGTATTAAGATGATGCAATTTGAAGAAACCTTGGCCTGTAATAATACCATTTAGTAAGACCTAATCCTCTGGAAGAATGACATTAATAACGTAGCAATGATGTTGTTCAGCTTTCACAGTTCCACAATAAAAAACGTTTAATACGTGGCCGTGACAATGAGGCTTGATGTTGCAATGACGTCAATGAAATTCAATAAGCTAGTCTAATTTGCTTTCAAATATCTCGTCAGGTGATTTCGGTGCATTTATCACACAACACATTATGTGCTTTTAAGATGAAAAAGAGAAACTAAAAGCAAACTCGACAATAACTCCTGTTCCCTTATGTGTGATAAATGACAAAACAAATACTTTCTGCTTTGTTATTTAGGCTTTCGTGATGAGACAGACCAAGTCATATGAGATAATGTCGTCTAAATGGACCTTAAAAGGAGAAGAGCTAACTCGCAGGGGAAATCTGCCGGATTTATTTATTATTTTCTTTTTTTTTCGTTTTTTCTTTCGTGCTTCATTCACGTTATTAAAACAGAAATCATATGTCGACATAATGGACCATTCAAATATTACGTAACGCTTAGTGGTGTGTGAGGTTATGTAGCGTTACAAGGGGTTGAGGGGTGTATTGAACAGCGTTACATAATACAATTTTTTTTTATATAAATAAACGTTGCTTTGTCTGTTTCGGGGAGTGGGTGGGGGGTATCTCTGAACGTTACGTAATATTTTGGGTGGTGTATAGTCTGGTGTTATGATGCTTTACAAGGTGGGGGGTGTCTAATTTTGACAAAAGTAGCGTTACGTAATATTCAAAAACGTAGTCGTTAGAGGAAAACCGTTTCTTTTTCCAGTTTAGTAGCAAGAGAATTTTTAATGCACATACCACGGTTTTGATAAACTAGTCGTGGAGTATTGGTTGGAGCAGCTTCATTTTTCCATTTCAGCAAGAAATGTTTTATGCACTTCATCACAGACAAGAAAGCACATACCACGATCTTATTACTATAGTACACTTTTTTATTTTTAAAAATATACTTTGAGTGGAAGTACGTGGTAATTAACAATTTTTCCCCAATCATATTTGTTCTAGATATAGAGTTTCGATTGCAGGTCTGCCTAGCAGTGAAGTTTGTAATCATCTGACAACATACACATCTTGCTTTGACGTAATCACTTACATCTTTAAAGTAGTATTAAATTTTACCAAATCTGTGAGAGATGCTCTACCAGGTCCATACAGAATACAGTTAGTTTTTTTTAGCCTTTGACCTTTCATGTTCCTGTAGGACAATTCAGGTATTACCGTCACATCGGCACCTGTGTCTATTTTAAACTTGATAGTTTTGTTGTTGACCGACACCACAGCAATCGAAGGATCTGATTGGTAAGTTTCATTGGATGCACTGGATATACTGTCAACCAGTCCAAGATATGCATGAGAAGTTTCAGTATCTGAACTGTTATCAGAATCCTCAATTTCATTAATAACTTTTCTATGTGTTTTTCTGATGAAACGAAATGGGGTTTTATGCTTATTTCTTACAAATCCTCGGGGTCACAAAATCTGATTTAGTGCCCCTCGGGTGGCATTTCCCTATCCTCCCCCACCCAATATAAAACAGTCTTATATTCAGTGATTTCAGGGTGGAGGGTGTGGAGTTGTCCCTCATATTCACGGTCAGATGTGTTGCCACTTTTAACATAAATAAAAGTACTGGGTTCATATTGTTAATCTTCCACTAAGGAAGTACTGACAAGTAACTACAGTCAAAGCTACCCATGCGGCCACCCGTATTAAACAGCCACCTGTGTTAAAGGGTCACCTTTATTTTCTCCAAGATTTGCTAATTTAGTATAATTTAACCTGTATTAAGCAGCCACCTGTTTTAAGAGGCCACATTTACTTACATCCTTGGGTGAGTGCTTAAGACAGGTTTGACTGTAATTTCAATTACGAATTTAGCTCTATAGAAACTAGGTTAAGCGAAGATAAATGTAATGATTTTAAGACAGTTGGACTCATTCTGCAATGATGGGATTAAAGAACCATAATGCGATATCACGAATCCGATCTTTAAAAAAATAATAATAAAAAAAAGCGTTTCGATTACGTTAGAGTAAATTAAAACGACAGAAACACAATAGGCGACGTAAACACTGGGCTCAGATGTGCAAGTCAGTCAGTATTTACGAAGAATGTGTTATAGACAGATCTTCTCTTGATTACTGCGGAACTGTCAATCGAACGCCGCCTACGTGGATAGAACTTACGTCATTGGAAACAAGCGAAGGTTTAACAGTCGACTAAAGCTGACTATAAAGTTCGGCAACATTTGAGGCTGACAGTTAACGAATAAAAATACTTTGATCATTTAATAAGCTTTTGGATGATGTAATAAGTTACCTAATGAAATGAGTATTACACTGTAAAATTACAATTATAATGATTAAAGTGAACGTAAACGTATTTCATGAATAACTACAGTGGACTATTGTCTAAACTAGTATTCATGAATTGTATCTTACAACATATTACGTAGTAACATAAAATACTAACTACATTGGACTATTGTCTAAACTGTATTCATGAAATATATCTTATAATAAGTACAGTTGATTTTTTTCTAAACTGTATTCATGAAATATATCTTACAATATGTACAGAGGATTATTGTCTAAACTGTATTCATGAAAAGGGCATTACAGTATATTACGTGGTAACGTTTTAAACTAACTTTAGTTGGGTTGTCTAAACTCCATCTATGAATGTTGGAGGTTTGTTAAATAATCATACAATATTATACCATTCATGAAATAAATATTGTAGTATATTATATAATGTGCCGAAAAATATGATGACGTTCATCAGAAAAACTCATCTTAGACTCAGACTTCTGCAGAGATACTATATTGTTCATAGTTACCGTTATGTCATTTAAATAAATCTTAGTAGGAGCGGGATCTAGCTCAAACGGTAGCGTGTCTGTGGACCGGTCGGTCGTCGGATCGATCCTTCTCAGTGGACCAATTTGCAGTTAGTGCTATTTTCAGTTCCAACCAGTGGTCCACAAGTTGTTTATCAAAGGCCGTGGTATATGCTGTCCTGTCTGTGGGACGGTGCATACAAAAGATCCCTTGCAGCTTATCGGAAGGAATAACCTATGTGGAGGCAGCGGTTTTCCTCTAAACACATATGTCAAAATGACCATATTTATGACGTCCAATAGCCGATGGTAAAATAAAAATCAATGTGCTCTAGGGGCGTCGTTAAATAAAACAAACTTTACTTTTTAAATAATTCTTAATAATGCTTTTGCGGTAAATATGATGACATCTATGTGGTAAGAATGCATTAGATTTTCACTGAACCAAGATGATTTCGTTGAAATGTTGAATAATAAAATCCGTTTGCGGGCGTGTTATAAATCCAGTGGACAAATTGTACATAGTTGAATGACAGCACTTGAACACAAATGAACAAATTGCTTGGAATCGTGGAATTAGGTTGAAATAGTGAATTAATTCAGATATCAATATTTAAGCACCGAGACGTGCTGATACAGATAACTGTCATTGTCAACCATTCTAACCATAACTAATTGAAAGAACCCATAAGCTTCTTATGTAGTATTACCTCCCCATCCCCCTCCCCCACAATCGCATAATGTTAGAGAAAGCTAATACAGTGTCCGAAAATTATCGGTTCAACTTCATCCTTGAATGAAGATTATGATTGCACATGTAGGATTTTTTTAGAATCTGTTATTCTCAGTTTCTTTTATTAAAGTAACAATGTTAATAAATTTCTCTGTAAATTGCCACAACAATAAGAGACCGAAGTTGTACAGGCAATTCTCGGAAACCCTGTATGTTGTTCTATAAAACACAAATAGAGATATGCTGTATTTTTAATGAATGAGTATAATGCAGAATTAGTAGTGGACACATATATAGAAATGTTCTTAGAGACAGATGTTTCTTCTGTAACAAATAATTAATATATAGAGGTTATGCACGATGCATAGATTACCTCCCTTTGGTCACCATACAGACGATGTTGACCACTGTTTCCAATTTACAAATGTTCTCTGTTACCCTCTCTGCTGTTTTGAGAACCAAGTTAACGTCAGTGTATCACCAGCATGGCTGCCAGTGGAAACGACTTGTGTAAATAATGTCACGTGAACAACTTCTGTATTTAAATAATTATAGTATGTTAAACGAAGCTATTATAATTATGGTATTCTATAAAATAGGAATACAGAAATGATATATATGTGTGTGTATGTATCTGGATGTGTGTAGTGTGTGTTTGTGTGTGTGTATCTGTGTGTGTGTGTTTGTGTGTGTTTGTGTATCTGTATGTGTGTGTGTTTGTGTGTGTATGTGTGTTTGTGTGCGTTTGTGTGTGTGATTGTGTGTGGGTGTTTGTATGGGTGTTTGGGTGAGTGTTTGTGTGGGTGTGTTTGTGTGTGTGTGTGTGCGCGCATGTGTGTGTTTGTGTGTGTATTTGTGTATGTGCGCACGTGTGTGTATGTGCGCGCAATGTTTGTGTATATGCGCGCGCATGTATGTGTGTGTGTGTGTGTGTGTGTGTGATTGTTTGTGTGTGTGTGTTTGTGTGTTATAAACGACACCACTAGAGGACATGATTTATTGAATATCAAACATTTAGTAATTTCGACACGTAGTCTCTGCGAAACAGCCTTAGATGGGTTTTGCGCCACTGTCTTCAGCTTGAAAGTCCGATATACTTTACTTGGACCAGTGAGGCTCAACACTATTTATTTTATGCATATTACATCACTGTAGGTGAAAGGTTTATACATCCTTGGTGGCAAGAGATAATTGCTTCTGTAACCCACATGTTGCAGATAAAGTATATGTATATACAGTATGTTTGACACCCAGTAAACTGATAGTACCCAATGTGCAGCTGTGTCAGTAAATAACTTTGTTTCTATTTTTCAGTTTGTGCTTTATGCTAAAACCTCAACCGGTAGCGTGTGCGCCTGTCAAGCGGTTGGTCGTCGGATCGATTCTTCTCAGTGGACCAGTTTGCAGTTCGGGCTATTATCCGTTCCAGGGTAGTCTACAACTGGTTCATCAAATGCCATGGTATGTGCTGTCCTGCCTGTGGGACGGTGCATATAAAATACCCCTTTTGCTTTTCGGAAAGAGTAGCCTATGTTGCGGCAGTAGGTTTCCTCTAAAGTAATATGTCAGACTGACGTCCAATAGCCGATGACAAGATAAAAACCAATGTATTCTAGAGGCGATGTTAAATAAAATAAAACTAATGTGAAAATACGTTTGATTACATTAAAGTTTAACGAAGTAAAATACTGTAATACATCTAATGTGAAAACAATACAGTATGTTTCGTTACATTAAAGTTTAACGTCGAAGTAAAATACTGTAATACAAGTAATGTGAAAACATTACAGTATGTTTCGTTACATTAAAGTTTAACGAAGTAAAATACTATAATACAAGTAATGTGAAAACATTACAGTATGTTTCGTTACATTAAAGTTTAACGTCGAAGTAAAATACTGTAATACATCTAATGTTAAAACATTACAGTATGTTTCGTTTCATTAAAGTTTAACGTCGAAGTAAAATACTGTAATACAATTAATGTGGAAACATTACATGTTTTGTTACATTACATGTTTTGTTACATTAAAGTTTAACGAAGTATAGTGCTGTAATGCAATTAATTTAGAAAGCTAACTGATGATGAACAAAATCAATTGAATCCACATTAGCCGGCTATTAAACAATTTATTACACACGCAATCCCGGTTATGCACGACCTTCTGGAAGTCTGGTAAAAGTGTAAAGTCGCGATATGGAAAAGTAGAAATGGAAAACCAGCTAGAACAAACTGAAAATCTTCTGCTTCGCATTTTCTTTAAGTTTAACCGACCTTTGAATCAAGATGCAGGGGTACATTTTCTATAACTTTCTTTCAATGAATTTAACACTCACAAATATAAAATACTAAATCTCATATATAACTGTAAATATGAAGATGCTATTAATATCACGACAATATCCATTCATCTTTTATTATCCAGTATCTAATTAACGAAGTTTCCAATTAAGCAGATATCTGGAATCTAATTTTCCAAAAAGCATTAACCGATTTGGACGAATAATGGATATGGGAACATCGTGTGCATTAAGCCCAGCTCAACAGCACCAAGAACGATATCCCGCGGGTTTCTATAATTACTATCCGGTCATAAACACTATTTTCGAAAAACATCGTTAACCCGTATTTTGCACTCTATACAAGGGAAGATTTAGTTCGTTAAAAGAAAGGTTTGCAAGAAAAAAACCAAGTCAATTATTGTGTTTTGCATGTTTTCTCTTTTTCTGCAATATTACTAATAAAAATGAAAATTAAATGTGCATATACAAACATTGCATTTAAAGATAAAATGAAAAGTAACAATTTGACTGAATAAAATCATTTGATAATAATTACTTGAAAACGTCATCAAATGTAAGTGCTTTCAATAGTGGTCGGTAGTTTTCGGTAATTTCCGTCCACTGATTTTTAATTTAAGTTAATTTGGACATTGAATATATTATATTTTTAATATTTCATATCAATTAGATAAAAAAATTCATTTGACATCATTTACAAGGAAACTTAATTAAAACATTCTTAATGTATCTTCAAAAGGCCAAGTCATGCAGTAAAAACCTGCAATTATGAATGGTTTCGAAACTGGTTGGTTGGTTGTATTTATTTTCGTGCTTGTATCCAATTAAGGTTCAAGCACGCTACACTGGGCACGTAACTCAGCTTCCTGTGCTGTCTGTTCAGGAACTAGGTTAGTGTTCGTAGGAGAGTCGAAACCCGCTGCCATCACACTAATGCGGCTACTCTTATCGATAAGCAGCAAGCAATATTTTATATACACTATCCCACAGAGTGGATAGCACATACCACGACCTTTCATAAATCAGTTGTGGACCACTGGTCGGGGTAAGTGGTATACACCTACCCATTGAGCCTTGCGGAGCACTCGCTCTGGGTTGGAGCCGAAACTGAGAATAACAATGCCATGCCCTAACGGAGATTGGATCCCAGTACCTACAATCTACTAGTCCGATAGCTTAACCACTGCACCGGGGTTTCCAAATAAAAGATATTTGTTTCTAGATTTCGTCTTTTTTACATTGCGCATCAATCTTTTTTTTTATATTGTAATTAATTTAATTTAATTTAAAATATTTATATTCATATAATCACAGAATGACTCCCACTATCCGATTGTGTGTGTGTGTTTGTGTGTGTATATTTGTGTGTGTGTTTTTGTATGTTTGTGTGTGTGTGTGGTGTGTGTTTTTGTGGTGTGTATGTGTGTATGTATGTGTGTGTGTGTGTGGTGTACATGTGTGTATGTGTAGGTGTATGTGCGAGTGTATGTGTGTGTGTGTGTGAGTTTGTGTATGTGTGTGGGAGTGTGTGTATGTAGGTATGTGTGTGTATGAGTGTGTGTATGTATGTATGTTTGAGTGTGTGTGTATGTGTGTGTGTTTGAGTGTGTATATGTGTATGTGTGGTGTGTGTGTGAGTGTGTGTGTGTGTGTATATGTGTTTGAGTGTGTGTATGTATGTGTGTGTGTATGTGTGTATGTGTGTGTGTGTGTTTGAGTGTGTGTGTATGTGTGTATGTGTGTGTATGTGTGGTGGGGAGTATGTGTGTGAGTTTGTGTGTGCGTGTGTCAGTACGAAAAAAAAATCGATACACAATTTGTCACGTAAATTCCCAGGAAGATTAACTTTTAATGAGTAAATTCGTAATTTCAAGTGTGAACTCATTCAAATCTTTATGATACAACGTGATTTAATTATACCACATTTAATCCAGAAACCATTGACCTACGCAAAGTATCATTTAACAAAAAACATTCTACACACATTCATACATCATGATAACACATTTAATCCAGAAGCCATTGACCTAAGTAAAGTATCATTTAACGCTAAACATTCTACACACATTCATACATCATGATTCAACATTTAATCCAGAAGCCAATGAACTAAGCAAAGTATCATTTAACGCTAAACATTCTACACACATTCATACAACACTATTCAATTATTTAAAAAAATGAATCCAGAAACTTTGATCTAAGCAAAGTATCATTTAACGCAAAACATTCTACATACATTTATACAACACCATTTAATTATAAAACATCTAGAAACCATTGACCTGAGTAAAGTATCATTTAACTCAAAACATATTCTGAACACAATAATATCATCATAAACGTCTGTTGAACCGTCTTCGCTTGAACCAGACACGACCCTGCCATCTGCATATAGAAGATTTGCAAGGGATTATTCGGTCAACATAATAACGTACACTGAATGCTTGTACCAAGAAAGTGGTTGTCAATTAGAAACCGTACGATACACGAAACCAGGTGCGCATTCGTGTCTCAATAACAAGCCATTAATAATAATGTTCCAAAAGACAGAGAAGCTATATTGGCAGCAAAATAAATCGTGCGGACTTTGTACAAATTACGCGGAGGCATGTCCCTCGGGGATCCGCGATGTAGAGGCGGAAAGGGGAAATTAAATTTTAGCTGTTTTATTTGGCTCCTTCATCAGTTGAACGGAAACGTGGTCTTCTGTGCAAGGGTTCGTAATTTTCAAGAGACTGCCTCACGGAAACTAGCTTTTCGTTTGGTCAACAATAATATTATAAAATCAATACCGACATGCGTTCTTTGACAGAGGGATTCATCCTAATGTGGATGTGTCTCCATTAAGAAAGTTAATTGTTGTATTGTATTAGTCTGAACATTCATGGAGTTGGAAAGTAAAGTTTGTTTTATTTAACATCGCTTCTAGAGCACATTGATTTTTATGTTATCATCGGCTATAGGACGTCAATCATATGGTCATTCTGACATATGTATTAAGAGGAAACCCGCTGCCGCCACATAGGCTACTCTTTCCGATAAGCAGTAAGGGGACTTTTATATGCATCGTCCCTGAGACAGGACAGCATCTTTGATGAACTAGTTGTGGACAACTGGTTGGAACGGAAAATAACCAAATGTTTGATATCCAATAGTCGATGATTAATAAATCAATGTGCTTTAGTGGTGTCGTTAAATAAACCAAACCACACACACACACACACACACACACACACACACAAACACACACACACATCAAAAAAATGTTAATATTTTTTCTTTATGTTGAGACAAAATAAAATTATCCACAAAAATCATTTACACGGTGACTCAAAAAGAATATAATCCAATATTATTTTTTAACAAAATGTTCTAATCGAATTAGTGGGTTGTTTCCATCACAACAAGAAGAATAAAAAGTGAACTAATTAAATTAAAGATTTCTAACCTCACCGGAAAATTCAAAAATGTTTATATTGATCTTTAACTCTCTTAAGTTCGCTACAGAGCATGTAAGGAATGTTAAATACAGTGTATATTACGTTGCTATTATGAATACAATACCACGTGTCATCCACGCGGAATATCTCTTTTCAACCAATAATAATACAATCAACCAAAAAAGAATGCAACATTTCACCATAATCGAAAACCATGGTGCATACGTGCCACACTATACCACACATTGCACGTGCATACCTCCTAAATGGTTTTGTTATCTAATTTCAGAATTTCTGCCATGAATGTCGTCTGGTTCATGAAATAAATGAATATTGATTACATGCATACTTTCCGTTTTAGTAAAAGTAAAGTTTGTTTTATTTAACGACGCCTCTAGAGCACACTGATTTCTATCTTATCATCGGCTATTGGACGTAAACCATATGATCATTCTGACATATTTATTTAGAAGAAACCTGTTGCCGCCTCATAGGATACTCTTTCCGATAAGCAGCAAGGTGTCTTTTATATGCACCGTCCCCCAGACAGAACAGGACAGCACATACCACGGCCTTTTATTAACAAGTTGTGGACCACAAGCCGGAACGGAAAACAACCAAACTTCAAATGGCCGATCAGTTCACAGGCGGACACGCTACCGCTTGAGCTACATCCCGCTCTCTTCAATATAAGTATAACAAATGATTAGTTTAAATTTGGTTTGTATAATTCATATTGGTAGAAAACTTATAATGTGCTCATGAATAGAACATATTTGGGGAGACAAGTCTCAATAGGGGCGCCATCAGTCATTTGAAGGGCGCCTACAACGTACTCAATAAATATAAATATTGTCGTAAAAAGGGACGCCCCAGATTATTGGGAGTTGCAAATGCCCCCACGTCCTCCGGCGGAGCCGGCCCTGTAGAATCATTTCTAAATAGGATGCGTTTTATTAAAAAAATAAACGAAATCGATTAAACCAAGATTATAATTTTAGAATATTTTGATTTGTTTAACGACTGCACTAGAGCACATTGATTTGTTAATCATTGAGTATTGGATGTTAAATATTTGGATATTTCAACACGTAGTCAACTGTGAGCCAGCCTCCAACAGACTTTGAATCATTGCATTTCAGCCTGAGAGTCCGATGTCCTACCACTGGACCACAGAGGCATTCATGATATTAACACATTACCATATTCTAACTGTTTAGTTCGTTATAGCGAATTCTAACTGGACCATATGTCTATGTTGAATATTCCGACAGTAAAATATCGTTCATTATTATTACACGCATTATCATGACATTTTATTATTATTAGTAGTAGAAGTAATTAAATACATCGGGCCCGTCAAGTCACAATTGGAATTTACGACGTCAGGCTAAGCAATAACGACACCAGTCTACCTGTCGCTGACATCAGTGGATCGAACATTAACAAACTAACAGACAGTTCAATTCTTACCTTCGTTTCACATGCAACCCGGTGACCTCGTTTATATCCCGACACTGCCACATCTGCCGATGATAATCATCTGTGCACACAGACGAATCATGCAAGCAAACACACGGTTGTAGAGATGTGCAAGATGGAAAAGCTTTTATTTTGTCGTCAGCTGATTCTAACGTCGTTTAAAAGCGAAGTCTGAAGAACGCACAAGCCAGAATTAAGGCGAAATTGATCGATGGCGATGATGCCTGCCAACAGCCCAGCCTCTGCAACCGACCAGAGACCTCAGGACGCTTCCCAACGAAATGAGCGGCAGTCGTATAATGCTAGGTAATTGCTTCTCCAGTGATAATGAATGGCCCTAGCTTATGCTGTGTTTGAATGAATTGTCAGCACTATAGCTGCCAGTTAGTGTGTGATAATCTGGTGTGAGTGCAGCTGCAAATTGTTATTGCGCTCTTTCAGGTTCTGGATTAGGAGTGTGAAGGTGAGGATAGATGGCAAGATAACACTCTTGGGTGCTGTGTAAAAGGAATGGAATGGTTGTTTAAAAAACGTTGCCGACATAATGGTTAATCAGTAATCAACAACAGTCCAGTATGGAATTTGCAATCCATTGTCGACATTTCCTGTCTTGTACAGAATCTCTGGAATTGCTCAACGTCCGTGATGCAAACGTTAATATTTATGCCCTCTCCAGTTCGCTGTCAGCACAAGAACGCAGTTCCTCAGCACTTCCCTACAGACATGATAAAAAATGCCACAACTTTGGATGATGATGGTCATAGGATTTTTGCGAGTTCGCCTCCTTTGTAGATGAAATCTCGCCATCAATGGACACTTCTAAGGACTTCAAAGCAGGGGGGAGGGGTTATAAGGGGCATAGGGGCAATTGCTCCAGGCCTCCCTTCCAGATGGGCCCCCAAACTAAGGACTTCCGTTATAAAAATGTAATATAAAATTAGTTCTATTTAGTTCTTTTATTATTTGTCGTGTAATTTAATTTCTGTGTTGAGAGCCCCCGAAACTAAAGTGCCCCTGGCCCCCAGGGTCTAAATCCGGCCCTGATTGAAAGAGATTATTTTCCAAACACAGCAAGCTATTGTATCATAATGTAAACTGTTTAATTAATGAATGAAACCTTTAACATGTGTTAGGACTTTGTAGAGCAATCCTTTTTAATTATCAGGAGTGTCAAGGATTGTCTCAATCTTAATTGGATATAGGCCTTTAAAAACATTAGTACGTAGAAACAAGTGAACGATCGTTTATATTTAATTAATGAATTTTGATATACTAGCTGTGAAGTAATGGAAAGAAAACAAAATATAAATTTAAGTAGGTATCAATAGATTACAATATTATTATAAAATATATGGAACTGTTCTACAGATTTATATTTTTTTTAGAAAATTTATTGTCCCCAAAACAGAATATAACAGTGTTGGGGTTGGGGGACTCGGAGCTCACTATCTCACAAATGTTTTTATATTATTGATATTGGAGACATGTTAATAACATGCCCATTTATTCTTGAATTTTTACTTTGTATACCTTATATTCTGTGGTCAAATAAATAATAAAGTGGCCCATAAAGTATCGTAAAAGACCGTGGTATGTGCTGTCCTGTCTGTGGAAAAGGGCATAAAAAGACCCCTTGCTGCTATGTGGAGTAGCATATGTGGCGGAGGCGGGTATCCTCTAAAGAAATATATCAAAATGACCATAATTTATATTTGATGTCTAATAGCCGATGATATGATAAGAATCAATGTGCTCTAGAGATGTCGTGAAATAAAACAAACTTTTCTTTATATATGATTTCTCCGAGTTTAGATAATGTACCTGCCACTCTAAACAATTTGTTCAAATTGTTTGAGATTATGTAATACCTCCCAATGGTAAAGCATCACAATCTTAGAAGAAGAAAAAACTCTGCTTCTTAACCACATTAAACCCCAGGAGAATGACATCACAGATAATATTATTGTTTGAGATTATGTAACACCTCCCAATGGTTAAGCATCACAATCTTAGAAGAAAAAAACTCTGCTTCTTAACCACATTAAACCCCAGGAGAATGACATTACAGATAATATTATTGTAGTGGCAGAAACATCGCGTGACAGAACGTGAACTGGGAAGTCATATAAGCCTGGGCTTTTCGTCCTAAACTGTTGCCAAGTACGACTGTAGTGGATACAAGACGATCGCGTGACTTGGACACATCCAGTAGTTGTAGTTGTTGCATGACAGCGACGAGTGGCGTTTTTAATCCCATACGAGAGCGGCAAATGACGGGCGTCAGAGCAGTAATTTGACCAGCATCTGCGAGTAATGATTACATTTTATCGATAGGTAGTTAGCGGTCTGTACAGATGTTCGATTCAGAATAATAAAAAAGAAATAACAGCACGTGGACGATTAGATGGTGATATAGGGTGTAGAAGTCCTATATTATATGTTATTATGCACAGGCGGATCCAGGGGATCCACACAGAAACTTTAATCACCCATTTTTCCCTCAATTATAATTTGGTCGTAACTAAATAAGGACCTGTCAATATTAAAATCTTCAAAATATCTTTAGACCTCTCTTCCAAGGTTCCGGTGACTCAGTGGTTAAGTGGTCTCATGGCTGGTAAGTAATGGGATCAAATCTCAGTCGAGGCATGGGATTTTAAAATCTCGATACCGGTTCCAACCCATCGTGAGTGCCCCGTAAGGCTTAGTGAGTAGATATGTATCACATACACCGACCCGTGATCCACAACTGGTTTATCAAAGGCCGTGGGATATGCATATAAAAAAGATCCCTTGCTGCTTATCGATAAGAGTAGCCGCATTAGTGTGGCGGTAGTTGGTTTCGTGTCTTCTACTAACACTAACCTCTGTCCTGGACAGGAACCACAGGAAACTGAGTTGTATGTACTGGACAGCGTGCTTGAACCTTAATTGGATATAAGCACGGAAATAAATACAACAAACCAACCAAAATTCTTGGATCCGTCCCTATAAGATAGGGGAAGACTACTATATTGAATTGATTGTTATGCTTAGGCACCGATTAAAATGTGCTAAATAAATACCAACAGAGTTAGCTACGGTATCAGCTTGACCACATATAAAATCACACTAAGGAGTTTAAGATTTTTTATTTTTATTTTAGTTATTTAATTACATATACATGACTTGTATCTATTCCAAAATTACATTGATTTACAGATGAAGAAACTGTAATTGCATAATGCGAGTTATTGTGCAGTAGCGGATCCAGAGTGAGGTCTAGACACCTCCCTTTTCTAGAATGTAAAAAATAATTATATTTATTTTCCGAGTGGAAGGACGTGAAAACCAATCATTTTTCCCCAGTCCTATTCACCCATCACATTGGGACCCCCCCTTTCAGAAATCCAGTATCCGCGCCTGTTGTTTAGCATATTGTTTATTCAGCGGCTATTGGATGTCAGAAATATGGCGTTTTGCGATTGATGGTCTTCAGAAAAAATTCGTTACCGCCACATAGGCTACGTGTTGTAAACGTAACGTGTTTTAGGAAAACTCTATTAAACTGAGTAGGCCACAATTTGTTAAAGGTGCACAGTACAGGCCTCCGTGGAGCAGTGGTTAAGCTATCGGACTCGAGGTTGGTAGGTACTGAGATCAAATCTCAGTCGAGGCATGG
>JAULBS010112776.1:0-14924 GCA_032355785.1 Symmetromphalus regularis | reverse complement strand
GACGTCCAATAGCCGATGATAAGATAAAAATCAATGTGCTCTAGAGGCGTCGTTAAATAAAACAAAACTTTACTTTGAGTAGTCAACAATATTCTTTTGATATATTGTCAAGTTTATTAGACCATTGTACATGCGTTGGTGCAGGATTTCTTAAAGGTTGGGTCCAAAAGTGATGGTTGAACAGAACAAGGGAAAAATGGTTCATTTTCACGTCCTTCCATTCGGAAAAAAATATATATTAAAACTATTTTTAAAATATGAGAAATGGGGGGTCCGCCACCCCCACCCCCTCAGGGCTCCCCTTTGGATCCGCTATTGTTATATTTATGGGTATTGATTAATTTACAGTTGTATTACTAATGTATGTAAAAATAGCAAAATATGATATTGCACCTTTAAAACAGATGCAAAATCTAGCTGTGCTGTTCATGAATAAAAGAAATATGTTCGGTAAAATTCGGTTATCGAAATATAACATCTGGGACATTTTAATTTTATAGTGCACTAAGTTCAATATTATCTTTATTATAATCAGAAAAAACATGTGTTCATCTATGGTTGGTTGGTTGTAGTTATTTTTGTATTGATATCTAATTAAAGTTCAAGGACGCTGTCCTGGGCACACAGCTCACCTTCCTGTACTGTCTGTCTAGGACAGAGGTTAGTGTTAGTAGGAGAGATGAAACCCGTTGACGCCACACTAGGATAAACACTTAGGGATTTTTTTTTTATCAGAGGATAGCACAAACCACGGCCTTTAAAGGCATATTCCCACGGAATTTAAGGGGCTTTGTGCTCTAAATACTGATTACCAATGAAACTTACATGCATTTGTTACACTAGATCTCGTTTTCATATCACGCAAGACATTTTAACTGAACCATGCTATAGGGAATTCCATGTTAAGACCATCAATTTTTTTCATGTTTAAAAATTTCAAATTTCAAGATCAGAATTCATAGTGGGGCGAAATAAATTGGTACTAAATGTTTTTGCAGCTACAAAAATATTAAGAAATTTAAAAATGACGGCTATTATCGGGGAATACCCGTCACATGACTCAAAATATATACGTCACACCTTCAAGGGAAAACACACGTTATTTCTTTCGATTTATTTGTCCGTGAGCATAATTAATAATTCATTATTATTTTTTAAATATTGATAATAAGGTGGTTGTGTTAAGTAGGTAAGTGAAGTATTTCTATGGACAAATCAAAATTAATGTTTATATTTAAAATTAATTCTTTGTTTGGAAATTAATTAGGTTAAGTGTCCGTGGGAGTATGCGTTTAATAAACCAGTTGTAGACGATTGGTCTGTTGAATTGTTCTATGGGTACCCTTTTTAAGCTGCACTTTCATCTTCTTAAAAGCCGGACTCCCAGCTGGAAGGAACTGGGATCAAATCTCAATCGAGGCAAGATATTTTTAATCTCGGTAATGATTTCTCCGTAAGGCTCAATAGGTATGTGTATACCATTTACACCGATCACTTGTCCAAAGCTGGTTTATTAAAGCATGTGGTATGTGCTGCCCCGTCTGTGGGATTTTTGATATAAAAGATTTCTGGTTGGGTATCAATAAGGCCACACAAAATTAATTGTGAGTTTCTCATGTACTTGTTTTTTTTAACTGATGAGGGAGGGAGGTGTGTGGGTTTTTTTTCTAAAAAAATATATTGAGTAGAGAGGGCGTTTTTTTTTTTTTTATGCTTCTATAGATACAAAGGGCATTTCCTGGCTTTGCCTTCACCCTCTATAAAATGACAACCATGATTAGTTCTTCTTTTACAGATTGATTCATCGTGGACCGCGCCATTTTTTCCCACACGCGGCAAACGTGAATCACGTTCTTGTTACCATGGGATACGAGATTTCTAGATCGTTGTAGACCCGAACGCTAGCGACGGTTTCTGATACAATTTCAAGCCACAGAACCATTCATTTAGATGCCAAATTCCCTCATAATTCCTGCCCCTATAACACTCCCTTTACGATGGAGGAGATGACGGGGGCATATGTGGATAGAAAAGGTACGGTCACTGGTCCGGATAAAATTAGCTATATCTTCCTTAAAAATATGCCCACCTGATTATTGCAAATTATATTGAACTTGTTTAATCTTATTTGGAAACAAGGCTATTTACCTCAAGATTGGAAAAAAGCTGAGGTATTTGCCATACTTAAACAGGGGAAAGATTTATCTGATACTAAAAATTTTAGGCCCATCTCTCTCACCTCAAACTTATCCAAAACCATGGGAAGTATGGTCAATAAAAGATTAACATATTATTTAGAATCTAATGACCTACTATCAGACTCTCAAAGTGGTTTTAGGAAAAACCACTCTACCATAGACCACTTAGTCAGGCTACAAACTAATATCAATCAGGCTTTCCATAAAGGGTATAAAGTAGCCGGAGTCTTCGTAGACATTGAAAAAGCCTACGACATGGTTTGGAGAGAGGGCCTATTATCAAAAGTTTATAATTTAGGTATAAAAGGACAGATGTTCATTTTTATTGAACGATTTCTTTCCAATAGGGTAATAAACTTAAATGTTAATGTTTTTTTTTTTCTTAAGATATTAAGCTCAATAACGGTATCCCCCAGGGTTCTGTTATCTTCCCTACCCTCTTTAATATCTTCATTGATGACCTAGCCCATTGCTTAAAAACTAAATATTTAGGCACAAACCCGCCCAGTTGCCCTAATGTGGGACTGTTCGCAGATGACACAGCATTCTGGAGGGTTGGCAGAAATGTTAGCGACTTGGCGAGGTACCTACAGAAGGACATAGACTTCAGAACTTGGCGGACAATTGGGGTGTCAAAATATCGGAAACCAAAATTGTTTCCATACTATTTAGATATGTTAAAAATATTTCTCTTTTGGCTCCTAAAAACATACTTGATTTAAAATTAGACAATAAAGCAATCCCCCAAACGAATTCCGTGAAATTTCTTGGGGTTAATTTTGATTATAACTTTACATTCAAAACTCACATTAATGCTATTAAGGTAACGTGTAATCGATCTCTCAATCTTCTTAGATCTCTATCTGGTACGAGGTGGGGTGCGGATAGGAAAACCATGTTGTTGGTATACATTGCCCTTATCCTGTCCAGAATTCAATATGGATCCCAGGCCTTTGGGAATGCCAAAGGGGCCTTGCTACATGAACTCGATAAAATTCAAAATAAAACATTAAGAATTATCTCCGGTTTGCCAAAATTTACCCCCATTGCAAGTTTACATGCGGAATTAGGGGTCCCGCCACTTTCGACTTTTAGGCCTTAAATATTATCTAAAAAAACAAACAGTGTTAGATCTAAAACCTAATACAATCGTTTCAGGTCGCAGGACCAAACATACAGAAGGTCTGGGCCTATCTTTTATTAACAACATTAATATCTCTACTGAGTTAGCCGGTATTTCTGAATATCAGGTCAACGACAATCTCTATCCTCTTACCAACCCATGGCTTTTCACACCGCCCCTTATAGCATTGGAGCTCAAAAAAGTAGTTGACACCACAAGCGTCCCACAGTTCAAAAAAGTCCTATTTCAGGCGGCGAAAGCCGACCTGTATTGGAACTACGACGAGGTCTATACGGACGGCTCCATAAACCCAGATACGAGAGCCACGGGGGCAGCCACGATGTTGTACAAGGACGCCAATAAACCGATAGTGTCATATTTTAAATTAATTGATAACTTGTATGTATTTACCACTGAGCTCGTAGCTATCTATTGAGCTCTTCTTTTAATAGGAACGGTCCAAATGGGTAAATACATCATTTTTTCGGACAGTTTAAGTTCCATTCAGGCTACAATCTTTTGTGTAAAACTAAGCCCATCGGAATTGATGTCCTTGGCCAGACTACAGATTTATAAAATTTTACAAAATGAGTGGGACCACAGTAAGGATTCGTGACATTATAACATTAAACCAAAAACGGCTGACCCATGACCACTCTAAAAGTCGGTGAAAGATACTAACACTTTAACCCGACTGAGAGTGGGAAAGTCGTTAGCCTTGGGGGCTGGAAAATTTATATACAAAATTACCAAATCACCAAACTGTGATACTTGCAAACAAGTAGAAGATATGGCTCACTTTTTAATGCACTGTGAACAATTTAGAACTGAGCGCAATATCTTACAAAAAACTCTTTCTACTTTAGGCCTAGCTTTTACAGCTAACAACCTCCTAAATCCTAAGGCCCTTCTTTATTATATAATTAAATAAAGAAACTAATCTAAACAAAACTCTGAACTATTAATTTAATACAACATGGAGATCGTGGATTGTCTCCCGTGAGATTATCTCCTCTCTCTATTATTTCCTTTCCTTTCATCTAAATTCTAACAAGCCTATAGGTACAGTCTTTTTAGTCTATTTATAACCACAACAATTATGCGACTGTTAACAATGTTATTTTTATCTCCCCCCCCCCCCCCCCGGTGGCCTGTCGGAGGCTCGGCCGACTACTGCGTCTGCGCAACCTCCGGTAGGGGCGACCGGGCAGCCGACGGTGATTTGGGGCGGAGGGGTGGGAGGTAAATTTGTGTGTTGTATAATATGTAACAGATTTTAATTTCAGAATTTTACCAAATAATGGGAAACTGGCAGGAATCTGAAGATTTGTTTTAAGCCAGAAATTTTAACCTTGTACATAATTTTAAATACAATGTTTTAACTATAAAATCATCGTCGTAATTAATCTTTTATCTGGCGTGCTTTTCATTTTCTATTTTTTAAATATTCGTAAATCCTGGCTAGTCTGTCTGTTGGCAGCGGGTAATTGAGCCGCTGTTGCAGCCAGCTATCCAAGTGTTATTTGTATTATGCCGGACGTCATACCATGGGACGGAGATACGTTTTACATCGCATCTGGACCAGATGCAACCAAGCTACTGCATCAAAATCATCAACTATCTCGCAGCACCTTCAACATTCAATCTACAAAGGAAGAGAAAATTTAATGGCAAATCATACAGCACTCAAATCTCTTCCTATCCGTGCCCAACGTGGGGAGGCTCAGATGGGCTTACTGCTGATCGCGGGGTTGGTGGTCGTCGTTCGGGGGAGTGGGGTATGGGAGCGGGTCTGCGCTAGGGACGTAGGAAAATTGCTAGGTGGGCTCGTCCCCCTCGCCCCTTAACCCTAGGAGGGTAACGACATCAGATTCCCGGATCAATGGGCGGCTCTTAGGATACTCCCCAGTGGTAATCCCCCCTCCTTTTGGGGTCCAGTACCTCCTGGTCGTTTTGCCTGAGTTTATCTGAGGGCTTTCAAATTTAAAAGTATCTCCTGTTTATTACTTTTTAATATTTAGACCGACCATCAAAATTTAAATATTCCTCGTCTTCTAAATTGATATCATTAAAGGACCCCCTTTTAACCACTAAAGCAGTTATAATAACCACCAAGCTACTCCATTCTTCTTTTCTCCTTTTCTTCTATCTTTTCTTCCCGGACCCAGTGGGGGTGCCGAAGGGTACCCCTTTAAGGGCCGGAAAAATCAAAAATGTCGGAATCGGTTTGGGGGATCAGTGCGATGTCAGTGAGCCGTCCCAAGGCGGGGGGTGCCGAAAGGTACCCTCTTAAGAGGCGGAAAAAATTAAAATTTGTTAAATCAAACGGGATTTCAGGATAAGGTCATTGAGACGTCCCAAGGGGGTTGCCGAAAGACACCCCCTTAAGGGACGGAAAAGGTCAAAATTTAGGAAATTCTTTGGAATCAGGGGAATGAAATTAAAAAGGATTTTTCTGGGGGCGGGTTTTTGGGTGGGCATAAAGGGGGGTAGTTGTGGACGCGTGAGATGCCAGGGGGGATTTGGAGACCGCTCGGTACAAATCTCCAGCTACCGGAAAGGGCGGCCCTGACACAATGTTGTCTGGGCAGTCCTCATCGGACTCTGACCGTCTTCTAGTGGATGAAGATTTCACCACGTCGGTTCGTGATTTTTCATGTAACGCGCGCGGTGGGGAGGGAGACAACTCCGCGGTATCCGTTCCATTTGTTACACAGGGGTATGTGGTGGGTGAGCCGCCATGTGTCCAAATTAACATAGTAAATGATAACTATGACTCTTATTCACATTCCTATTCTGGCTCGGACCCTTTCTCCTCCTATAGCAATGATTATTTTAACAAAATTGTGGTCAGGATAGCGGGGGTGGAGGGTGGGGTTTTATAACCGAAGGACCTCGGTTACTAGAAATCGTAGTCCTATCGGATTTGCATTCCTTGGGAATCGTAGACCTACCCAGTCTTGCATTCCTGGTGTATTTTTATTAGTAAGCCTAGGACTTGTATTCCTACCGGACTTCAATTCCTTCTACAGCAGTGACAGAAATGCAAGTCCGACACATTAATAGAAGTCCGTATGTTTCTTTGGGCAAGATGCACGAGTTATCTGAAAGGCATGACTAAAAATTCAGTGTTTGGCAGCCTTCACTCGTAGCGTAGTGGACAAGCGTATGTTTCATATTTGGAATGTTGTGGTTCAGTTCTGTACATCGAACTTTTTTTTTGCTTTGTCTTAATTTACGATAATATTATATCATTTAAAAACATAAGCTCGTCCATTTAGCACGTGAGTAAATTTTTATACTGTGTTAATTTTGATTGGAAGGAGAAACGAGTTCTTGCATCTTGCTTCTTCCGAAAGTATATGAAACAGTTGCTTTTAATCAACATGTTCGTGCATTCAATATGTTGGACGAAAAAGGTAAGTTTCTGAGATATTTTTATATTTGCAAGAAGGAAGTTATGAAAAAGGAACAACTGAATCCAAAAAGCGTGCCATACGAAGAACAGCAAAATTAAACTTTAAAATAAGCTATTACATGCATATATGTTATTGTGAAAGTTTAGTTTTTACTCAAGTCATAATTAGTGAAGTTTTAAATTTTTGTCCGTCAGACTTCTCAGAATCTTAGTCTGGAGGACGTCTTCCTATGATTTTAGGTCAGTGGGACTTTCATTCCTAGTACTACTCGTCCGTGGGACTTCCACTCCTAGTACTACTTGTCCGTGAGACTTCCATTCCTAGTACTACTGGTCCGTGGGACTTCCACTCCTAGTACTACTGGTCCGTTAGACTTTCATTCCTAGTACTACTGGTCCGTTGGACTTTCATTCCTAGTACTACTGGTCCGTTAGACTTTCATTCCTAGTACTACTTGTCCGTGGAACTTCCACTCCTAGTACTACTGGTCCGTTAGACTTCCATTCCTAGTACTACTGGTCCGTGGAACTTCCACTCCTAGTACTACTGGTCCGTTGGACTTCCACTCTTAGTACTACTGGTCCGTTAGACTTTCATTCCTAGTACTACTGGTCATTTGGACTTTCATTCCTAGTACTACTGGTCCGTTGGACTTTCATTCCTTGTACTACCGGTCCGTTGGTCTTTCATTCCTAATACTACTGGTCCGTTTCTATTTCCAAACTGAAATTTGTAGTCAGTCAGACGTTCAGCTAATTTAATTTCATGATGTTTTTTGTTTTTTTTCATTTATTATAATTTACTTTTAGGTTGTTAAAAGCATACTCTACTTCGCAGTTAAAAATAGAAATATATAAATATTTTATATGCACTTTCTCACACAGGAAAAAAAATACAATGACCTTTGATAAAGAAATCAGGAAAACAATAACAGTAGTAATTTACTAAAATTATTCAAGTGGTTTATAAGAAAACGTTCTAAATCGACCCATGTGCATATTCATTTTTGGGTAACAACTGAAACGTTTGATGATGAAACTGACAATTATTTGTTACGGAAAACACATTCCTTTGCTTTTGATACTTGTTTTAATATAACCCTTCAGCCTATATTATTACAAGGAACCAATTTTATCAAGTAATGCCAGGCCGAAATAAGTCGAAGAGTTGGTGAAATGGCTAACATCATTTGAAAAAAGGCAATCGGCAACATCATGGATGCAGAACAATGTCAAAGACATTTGTCCCAACAGGTTTTGTTGTTTTTAAAACCATATTAATTTAGAAATGACTGCTATCCGATTATTTGTATATAAACTATTAAATGTAAGACATATTTCATGTTTGTAATACAAATGGAACATTAAACAAATACTAATGTGTCTCGGTATAACAAATCTGACTGAAAGTTACACATTCTTAAACAACGGTTAAAGAGATGCATTATTTGACGTAAAGTTATACATTATATTTGTGATTTTTCCTTAAATATGCAGGTCTAACAGACAATTATAATTTTATATGATAAGATATAATTGCCCGTGATTATCCGCAAAGTTAGCGTCAAATCTGTTTGAATTTTTAAAAAAATGTCAAGACTACGCTGTCTGATAAAAGATCGCATAGGAGGAAAACAGGAGAAACCATGGTTAGGACCATATAATCATAGGTTTAACAAAACGTGAGACGTACTTGTTGGACTGACAATAACTGTAATGTATTAATCGAAAATTAATCGAGTGGCATGTGAAACCAGTGTCTAAACTCATTCAGTTATAATAATAATAATAATAATAATAAAAATCCTCAATTGTATTGTTTTGTTTTATTTACATTATACTTTTATGTAAGCCATGGGACTTGCATTTCGGTTGTCCAGGAATGCAGGTCCGGGTCGGACTTACAATACTGGCAGTCGGACCAGCATTTCCAAGGAATCTAAGTCCTAGGACTTGCATTTCTAGATATGTTAGTGCTCGGACTTGTATTCCTAGGAGATACAGTCCGGGCGGACCTGTATTCCCAACGACTTGTATTCCGCTCACACCGGGAACAGCCCAGACAAAACCAACTGACATCTGGTGCCCCGGGTCAACTCACCCAAGACAAAGAGGATGCCAAAATAGCAAGGAGGCATAGGTTGCTTAAAACCAAGGGCCATCAATACATCCCAGTTATCAACTGAAGTCCGATTTGGGTCATGGGGAAGGACTAAGGGCAGTCTGCTGACTAGCAATGGACAGGGAGTTTCGGACCTACCTCAGTGTAGGGATGATGAAACCAAAAGGGCTCCCAGGAGCGGCTCGGGGGGGGGGGTGCGAAGAGAACTTTTTATCTTCGATACCTCCCCCACCCCCTTATAAAAACCCAAAAGTCCTCGTAACAAACAAAAGAGGCTTAGAAGGACAACATCCGAGGCTCCCCCCCGTTGACTCTATTGGACTTCACAACCAAACAACCAAACTAACCCAACAAATAATATACCCAGGGATCAAATGGATGAGGGTGAACCCTTTTTGGAGGTAATACTCCGCCGCCCACGCCCAAATCGCCCACCCCAAACACATTCTAAACCCGTGGCCCCATTGATACTTGACCCATTAAGGAGAATTGTCAAGGGGGTCAGGGGAAATAAACTTGCAGAAAAGTTCAACAAAATCCAAGTCTCTCAATCAAAAACGTGGTGATTTGGAAAAATGGTTTTATTGACATCCTCTTTAGGGAGGAAACTGATATTCGGATGGAAGTCGCTTTGAACTCCATCCATTTGTCATTAAACCTCTAAAATGTTGCAACTGCCAAAGATGGGGGCATACAAAGGAGAAATGTCGTAGCAAGTACAACTACCCCATTTGCTTCCGATGTGGCTTCCATCACAACAAAAAATCCAGTGAAGCTCCCTGTACACGCCCCCTTCTTTATGTAAAGTGCGGGGGGGATCCCATTACACTCATGATAGTAAGTGCCCAGATCACATCAAAGCTATTACTATCTTGGAACAAAAACATCGTTCCAAAATCCCAACTCCCCCCCACCCCCAAACAAACACTACCCCACATGTCCTTCTCACACATCCCCCACTTACCACTAGTGGTAACAATATACGTACAGGAATCTCAAATAGAGATGCTACTATCTCTAACCAACCCTCATTACCCCCAAACCCCCCTCCCTTACCCAACCCAAGTGATCCAATAACTCCGTCTCTCCTCCTTTAATAACAACGATGTCACGATGGCTCTAGGGTTGGCTTGCAATATCCTAACAGACCATGTTGGCCTCGATGTGGCAAGTGAAACCCTGGTAGCCAGAACCCAGATTTCGTATGACACCAAATTTGGGGGTGACATCGTAAACCATTCCCAACAAGGGGTGTGTGTGTGTGTGTGTGTGACATATGTTGGTGGGACGGAGGATGGTAATAATTTTATATCGAATAAGGGGGTGGAGGGTAAGGGCAAATAGATTAATATAATTTATTTTTAACCCTAACCTACTCAATTCGATTATAGGAGCTAGGTCTCCGGACACCACTATTGACCCCCCCCCAGTTGATGTTGATGGCCCTAAAAAGGCAAATATTCTCTCTATGTTCTTCAATGTAATGCAAAGGGGTTTAAGTCCCAGGGCCACGGGGATGAGCTTAAATCGTTCATCGCGGGGAAGTCAACCACCCCAGATATAATTTGCATCCAGGAGACGTGGTGCCGGCCCAAAAAGATGGGGGAAATTATTAATAATTTGCCCCAAATTAAAATCCCGGGCTACCAATCCTGGCATTTTAATAATACTAAAACTGCTGGGGAGGGGGGTGGCTACCTACGTGAAGAACTGTATTTTGGCCACTCCCATTCTGCCAGTCACCGTCCCTACAGCTCTGGAATATTTTGGACTTACGGTGCACGGGGATTGTGATAACATAAATGTTTACATTGTCTACGTGCACTGTGGCAGTGATCAGAGTGATATCGAACTTTCTGACTATTCTAAAGTCTTTTCTAACAATACTAACATAGCCATTATCGTAGGTGACTTTAATAGCAGAAATACCCTTTGGGGATCAGCTATCACCTGCGCTAGTGGTCACATCATTGAGGAATTTATGGATCAAAATGATTTAATCTGCCTCAATGGTGGATCCCCTACCTTTATCTCGGACATTAATGGGGCTGCAACTTCTATAGATCTATCCCTCGTATCATCATCTATTAGCAATAATTGTGAATGGGAGGTATTAAACGATCTCAATAGTGACAGTCTGCCCATCCAAGTGTTTTATAACTGATACAAAATGGGAGGTTTTAGGTAAACATATTCCAAAATGGAGGCTAAAAGATGGGTTTTGGACTGGTTTTTATAACGATTGTCTAAAAATGACTAAATCTCAAATTGTATCTCCCAATATTGATATTTATAATGCCAATTTGGTACAGGCAATAAATACACTTGTGGATAAACACGTTCCAAAATCTAAACCACCAGGTAATAAACAACCAGTCTCTTGGTGGTCCGATGAGATCGGTAATTTAATTAGAGAGAGGAATAAATTGAGGAGAAAATATCAAAAAAATAAAAACCCTGAAACAGAAAAGCTAAACAAAATTCATGGCAAGATTTTGTAAGTACACTTACTCCAAATGTTCCGATCAAAAAATACTGAGGAAAAAAAAATGTCAATCATTTCAGGAAAGGGCGGACATTTTTGGAACCACATTTGCTCAAAATAGTAGCAATGAAAATTTTCCTGAAAAATTTAAAATAAATTAACAAAAATTATATAACGAAAATAAAATCCCATTTGATGCCAAATTTAAAAACGACGGTCTCTATAACTCCCTATTCACAATTGATGAGATGAGGAGGGCGTATGTCGGTAGAAAGGGCACTGCCATAGGTCCGGATAAAATTAGTTATGTCTTTCTTAACAACATGCCCAATAATTTATTACAAATTATATTAGACTTGTTTAATTGAATTTGGAAACAAGGCTATATACCTCAGGATTGTAAAAAAGCTGAGGTATTTGCCCTACCTAAAACTGGGAAGGATTTATCTGACCCTAAGAACTATAGGCCCATTTCTCTTACATCAAACTTATCTAAAACCATGGAAGGTATGGTTAATAAAAGACTCACCCACTTTTTAGAAACAAATAACAAACTTTCAAACTCCCAAAGTGGCTTTAGAAAAAATCATTAACTACAGACCACTTAGTCAGGCTACAAACTCATATTAATCAGGCCTTTTATAACGGCCATAAAGTAGCCGAAGTTTTCGTGGACATTGAAAAAGCCTACGACATGGTTTGGAAACAGAGTCAACTTTCCAAAGTATACAAATTAGGTATCAAGGGTCCAATATTCACTTTTATTGATAGGGTAATAAGTGTAAATGTAAATGTTTTTTTTTCGAAGGACATTATGCTAGATAACGGAATCCCTCAAGGATCCGTTATTGCCCCCACTCTTTTTAACATTTTCATCGATGATCTCGCTCACTGCCTAAAAGAAAAACATTTAGGACAAAAAGCCCCAAGAGACATAGATGTAGGAGGGTTAGCAATAAGGTGTGTGATTTGGCGGTCCTCCTTCAAAAAGATGTTGATAGGCTTCAGGATTGGGCGGACACCTGGGGGCTCAAACTTTCTCAAACAAAAAATGCTTTTATTCTTTTTAAAAATAATAGAATGCTTCCTTTTAATAATAATAAAAATAAATTAAATTTAACCTTAAATGGAAAAGAAATTACCCAAACAAAATCACTAAAATTTTGGGGTTCATTTTGACCATAATTTATCCTTTAAAACCCACATTAAAGCCGTGAAGGATGCCTGTAGAAGCCCACTAAATCTTCTAAAATCTTTATCAGGTACAGGATGGGATGCTGATAGAAAATCCATGACTATAGTTTTTAATGCCCTCATCCTCTCTAGACTTCAATATGGGTCTCAGGCTTTCGGTAACGCCAGTGGAGAAATACTTAAACAATTAGATATTATTCAAATTAAAGCCCTGAGAATAATAGCGGGTCTTCCAATTATTACCCCAATTGATAGTCTCCATGCGGAGTTGGGGATACCGCCCCTTTCGATCCGCCGGCGTATTTTAAGTTTATCCTTTTATTTAAAGAAAAAAAGTTCAACTCCCTAAAACCATTACTTAATTAATTGTAAAGTTTTGAGGACGATCGCCATATCCTACAAACAATAATTTCTGACCTAAGGGTAATTGTTACCCCTGTAAATCTTCTAAATCCTACTAAATTAAATAGGACAGCAATATTTAAGGCTGTCCAAGAATTTGTAACTGCCACAGGACAAACATGTTAACTATCTCCCCTAAAACTCTCCCCCTTTTAGGGGGGGAAGGGATTTACTGGCCCTGGCCCCTTTTCCTGAACATCATGGAGAGATTAAAATACAAAAAAACTACTTTTAGCTAATGTGCCTCCCTTGCTTAACAATAACCATAGCGGAGCACGCGGGTTGTCTCCCTTGAAATTACATCCCTTTTATCTTTCTACCTTAATCATTTTCTATAACCTTTATTCTTCTTAATCTTAAGCAGGCATTGGTGACTATCACAATGTGTTTTATGACAATTTTCCTTAATTTTATGGGAGCTCTGCCGGGGCTCCCTCGCCCTTTCCTATGCCTCAATCGGACGGGGGGCCGACCCCTCGAATGTGTGTGCTATTATTCTCCGTCAAGGGTATCTGCCCTTCGCCTGGTCGCCGCATGGTTGGGGTGGGGGTGGGGTAGCTTGCCACGGCTCCCTCTTCAATATCAAATTATTTCAGGACACTGGCAGGAATCGCTGGGAATATTTTAATATTGAATTTTAAATTGTATATAATTTAAAAAAAAATCATTTTAACATAATAAATATAATTTACAGATTTTTATATATTTACTTTTTTTGGCGTGCTTTTTAATTTTTGTTTTTATATTTCTTTATTTTATAACGTAAATCCTGGATAGTTTGGTCTTTAGCAATGGACAAAATTACCTTGTTACTGACCAGCTGCCCAGGTGGGTGACCCAACCGACATACCGGCACAATCCTATATTGTGGCGGACGTCAGCGGGGGGGTGGTCATATATTAAAGAGGGATTGCATCTTTAGGATAACGTTAGAAACCGCCCCTCTGGCGACTTCAAGGATCCGACTAGAGATACGTTTTGCTCCTCCTCTAAGCCCGACGACAACCAAGCTTATCACCTTACCCCCGCAACGCCTTCCAAGAAGAAGAAATTTACCATCAAGACTGGGTTACCCAGTCTTTCTATTCTTTTTCCCTCTTTGACCAACCAAAATGGGGAGGCTCCGATAGAATTACCGGCGATCGGGGGGTTGGTGGTCGTCCTTCGGGTGAGGGGGGATTGAGGCGGGTCTGCGCTAGGTGCGTAGGCGCAGGGAAATTGTTAGGTGGGCTTGTCTCCCTCACTCCCGCGCCTTGGGAGGGTTGCGACATCCGATCCCCAGATCAATGGGAGGTTCCCCAGGGGTAACTTCCCTCCCTTTGAGGCTTCTAAATTTAAATTTATCTCCGGTTTATATTTATATTGTTTTGGAATAGACCAAACAAATTATTAATAAGCTAAAAAATACTCGTCCACAAAATTCAAAATTTATATATTAAAGGACCCCTTTTATCTAATAAAGCAGTCTAGTAACCACTCCAATTTTTTTCTTTTCTCTCTACTTGTCTATCTTTTTGTTCCCGGACCCAGGTTCCGATGTGCGATAAACTACATTTAGTGCAGATGTACATAATATATACTAACCGAAACCAATAGACATGGGTACCTTCAATATGGATAATGAGACTTTCGGTCGGATGGTGACACAAGGAAAACCAGCAAGAGGAAAGAGAAAATTGTATTGTCGATCGATCTGTCTCCTTATCTACCTACCTAACTACCTAGCTACCTAGCTACCTACCTACTTACTTACCTACCTATCTACATATATCCATCCATCTATCCATCCAACAGCGTTTGTGTGTGTTGTTGCATTGAAATCAGTTATCTTTTTTACCTACCTATGGTACCTAGATACATCGGTCTGTCTGTCTATCTGTATTTCATCCTGTCTGTCCTTGGGTCTAGGATCTGATTTACAGGCCCGGGTAATTGTTGCTGCCCGTGTGCTGCCTGCATCCTGTCAATTCTTGGGTCTAGGA
>JAULBS010112765.1:0-14924 GCA_032355785.1 Symmetromphalus regularis | reverse complement strand
CTTTATTCTTTAAAACTAATATTTATTTATTTCAATATTAAATTTTATAAATTTCAATTTAATTTGGTAACAGGTACGTTTTCGTTTTTGACCGGCACAAATTGACTGACATTGGACATTTTGACAGACACGTCTCAAAAAATTATTTCCAGGCTTGCGCTTAATGCAAATGCAATGCAAACGCATTAATGGAATCATAGTTTGAAATTTTTTTTTTTTGCATTTATGTTGTATGCTCTTTCATTATTATCAAATTAATTTATTTTGGAACATTTAAAAAGCATTTAATGTGGTATGTTGGGATATGATAATAGCATTTTTAAAACTGACCCAATATAATTTAACATATGGCCTAGCTAGACATTTTTGCTGGGCCAGTGGTAAATGTTTAAAATTTAATCAGCTACAGAGTATAGATTTGATTTTAGATTTTAAATTCATACTTTGTGTATTAATAATTGTTTAGAGTTGAATAAATAATAATTTGTTTGATTTTAACAGCAAGGGATTCTAATAGTGTGGAAATCTGACGGTAAAGGAAGACTACAACAAAATCCAATCTGTCAACATCACATCCAGGAGCCACTTACTAACATACTGTTGAAGCCAGCTCCCCCACCTGACCCAGCCACGTATGTTTACTTAATACCTTTTTAATATTTGTGTCTTTTGTAATGATCAAGTCAAGATAATAACAGGCTTCAAATTGCATAACAGCACTTCAGCTTTTGATATCATGACCCATGACAAACTTTTTCATTTGTCACCATTCTGTCTTTCTGATTAACAGATCAGCCAAGGTAGTAATTGCAACAAATTTCAACTCACTCCCAAAATTGTATCTTTGTTTTTATAAATGTGAAAATAACAGCAATGTTAGTTACAGTTGTGATCAAGTTATCTTTATTTTCTTTTGGGTGTCACCTGCAATAAAATTATGAAAGGTGAGATATAGGACTGTCTTTTAATTATGATGGTGTCAACATTTTAAATTCTTCTGTTGTATGGGGCTGGTTTTTTTTCAGAAGTTTTAAGTACTAACTAATCTGATTTGCTTAATATTTCATAGTAAAGTTATAAAAGAATAATTTTAAAATAAGCTATGTAAAGCTGAATATTTTATTAAATAAAAAATGTATAATATTGAAATAATCTGTCACCATTAGCAACCACATTTTAGAATTGGCACCTGCAGAGAATAGTGTTAATCACCCATGGCTCCTAATGTAAAGCACTGGAAGAAATTGAAGCAGTTGGCTCCTGGTATTAAAAAATGTAAAATGTTAACATAAGCCGTGTATTAACTGCAGAGACATCAGTGAGCTGGCACGAGCGGCAGTGAGCGGAGATGAAACTGCTCTTGACATGTTCAACTGGAAGCGAGGAAAAAACAATAAGATGATGACTACATCATTTGGACCATCTGAGGCCTTGTCTTTCTTTGTTGGTGGAGCCAGTGGTTAGTGTTAAATATTAAACTATTCACATGAATTCAAATTTCCGTCCTCGAACGGAATTCCGTCTTTTAGAAATATAATATCAGTTATATTTTGATTGTTTTTGATTGTCACTACACTCGCTCATTTGCCTTTCTGTCTTTGGAAAATGTCGCTGCGTGTATTTTCCAGGTGGATATCTTTCTAGGAAAACTTGATTCTATTTTTCTGGTCACAGGTACTTGCAAATATGGATACGCGTGTGGTCCTGCTACTAAATGATCACTATCCACAGTTATTGTCTATTTTTCATCTGTCCTTGACTAAAGTTGAAGTACAAACTGTTGTCTTAGTTAGTGGTTTTATTTGTTATATTTTTTAGATCTGGATTACTAAAGATAAATTAGATGTATTTTTAAAATATTTTAATTTGGTTGTTACAGGTGGTGTATATTTTGTGAATGAAAGTGGGCAGTGTGTCCAGTCATTCTCTGTGGATGGGCCAGTAAAGAAGCTTCTGTACTATGAAGACAAGAACATCTTGTTGACCATCACAGACAACCTGCTGCTGTCCCAACACACTGTCCTGTCAGAAGGAGACACCAAAGAAATCATTAAGGTGAGGAGTTGCAAGTACCCAAGTCAAAATATTCTCTTCTAGTGAAAGTATTCTAGAACGATTCTGGTAAGTACTCCTTCTGAAATGATAACGGGGAGTTTGGAAGGCAATTTTTACCCATCTCAGTTAAGAGTCAGTGACATCTGACTAATTACAAAGTGTAATAAATACATGTATCAAAAGATAGAAGAGAAGTTATTTCATTGTATAGAACTTTAAGGTTAATATGATTTTATTCTATTATTAACATACTTTTAAATGTTTCAGGTCAAGCTGAGTGGTAGGACAGAACATCCACACTTTATCTGGGCTGGTAAAGGTTTACTTGTGACGGCCACAGGAGAGATGGTTATAAGGTAGGTATTCAGTAAAAATCGTGTGTTACCTAGTAACATTTTTGATAAAGAACAAAACAACATATTTAGGATATTCTCATTTTCATCTTTGACATACACATAATAATATATCTGTAGTCTGTATTTACAAAGCAAAGAGTGGATGTATATTTCACAATATATTCAGGGCTCGAAATAATGTCTAGGGACTGTTTGCTTAAATTGTCCACTGGTATACCAGTAAGTTTCTGTGGTCCAGTGGTAGGATATTGGACTCTCAAGCTGGACAGTGGTTCAGAACCCAATGGAGGCTGGCTCACACTTGATTATGTGTCAAAATTTGCAAATGTTTGACATCCAAAAGCTGATGATTAACAAATCAATATGCTTGGGTGGTGTCGGTAAAAAAAAAAAACCCACCCAATAACCGAAATGTCCACCAGTATAAATGAAGTTAAGAATCCTTGGTGATCAGCACTATTCTTTGTAGGCTCTAACAATAAACGATAGTTGCCATTGTTGATCAGGCAACCCGATTATTTCAATCCCGTGTCTTCAGGGGACAGAATTCCTAAACTGTCATCTTAATTTTGATTATTTAATTTTGTACCCAGATAACCAATTGTTTGGTTTTTACATTAATTACGTTTGTATATGAATATAACTTTACAGCTAACCATTGGTTGTTTTTTATGAATTAAAATATGCGTAACTGCCATCCAATCAAATTTTACGTTCAACACCTCATAGCTGATGTGGTATTCATTGGAGATGTTGTTTAAAACAAATTTTTGTTTATTTTGTAGACTGTGGGACTTGAGTCTGGATGACAATTATGTTCTCACTCTGGATGGGCACTCCAGCTATGACACTAATGAAACCATCATGTGTGTAGCATACAATGCAGAAAGAGGTGAGTTATTTTCATCTTTATTCATATAGTTACCATATTAAAAGATCTGTATTGTGTAGAGAAAGACACAGGTGACTGCTTAATACAGGTTATACTAGTATTTGACTAAATAAGATGATTTGTCAGAAAGTAAAGATGAACTTTTAAAACATGTGGCCACATGAACCAGTTTCTCTGTAAAACTAAATAACCTTTGTGAAAATAATGTTTGCACTACAATTTTTGTATACTTATTTCCATTAATAAATCTGTCACCAAAGTAATAACCTATTCATAAAATGAATCCAAAGTCAGCATTCAGAAAATATACAAAATTAATGTACTTTTTGTTCTTCAGGTATTATTGCAGGAGGCACAAACATGGGTAACATTGCCATGTGGAAGTACTGCCCTATGGCAAGTTACAGAAAAGTGGATGGAGAAGAAAAATGGAAACTGCAAGCCCCTGCTACAGTTGAGGGGCCTGTGCGACAGATTGAGGTAAAGCCTGGAGAAATGACTAATGGGTCATGTTACTAAAGAATACACATGATAACCAATGAACATAATAAATAAATAGACAACTTTTATATGATATATTTATTTAATTTACAATCAAGTGATACAAGATGGTGAGAGATTAACCTTCTGGACACTGCAGGCGACTTATCTTGCTAACGTCATGTGAACGCTTGAGTACTGGAGGCGACATATGTAGACAATCGAACAGGCTCTTTAAAATTAGTATTTCCCGTTACTTAAATGCATTTTGGGAGGAAATGACACAATACCTATATACATAGGAGGTTCCCAATTGCAAATGGTGGATTTTTGAATCATTAGGACTCCTTTATCGATCGAAATGTTTGGTGTAAAAGCGGGTCTTTTTCAGAAATGGCGGTGCCATGCAGAGATTTTGAAGAGCTAATTGGGAATAAATATTAATTTGGGTTTTTTCAGTAGGTGAGGATTTTGATTCTGAATATCAGAGCGAATAGCGAGAGAATTATCAAATAAAAATTTTAAGGATATGGTTTTGAATGTAAGTGATCCGACCATAAATTTATATGAATTACCAAGTGTGGTTTACGTTTTTTTGTTTTTGTTTATTTTTACACATTTCTAGACTGCAAGTCGTGCACCAACAAAAAAGCCCCTCAAACCCCCAATATAATATTAATTTGTTTATACCTTTATATTATTTTTTTGCTTTGTTAAGTTTTAAAGTCAAAACATTTGACCAAAATGAGATGCCTTCAAACTTATTTTTCTCAAAATTAATCTAGTTTTTGGGAGAAGTAACTCTTGTTTTACTGTCGTTTAAAAAAAAATCATTTTTTAAGATGCCTCTAGTACTTTTATTGATTATTTCAAAAATAAATGCAAGCATATTAATGTATGTAATATTATATATATTATACAGTATGTTTTATTTCTTACAGTATAATTAGTAACTGCACTGACAGATAAATCAGATGAGTGTTTATTTTCAGTGGGGCAGCAACAAGGCACTGATGGCAGTCAACACGATTGCTAATGTCTTCCTCCTTAGTGAGCAGGTCATGACCTCCAGCTACATGGACCAGGTAATGCTTTCTATACCTATATTCACACATTAATCTAGCTCCTAAAACTAACTTGATTTTCTCAAAACAAAACTGAGCAGGTAACAGTCTAATGCAGCTTAAAACTGGAAAACATTTAAGGATTATCTTTTACTTCTTTTAGATTCATGAGGGTATAAACGTAACAGCAAAGCTGTTCATACAAAAGTTTTCTTATGTTTTTTTCATTCATACCCATTACATCATATGAACTTCAGGAGTACAGAAATGGATAATTTTTCACTAGCCCACTGGACCAGAACCAACTAAATTTTACTAACAGAGCAAATGTATAATTATCTTACGTTTTGTGATGTTTTATGGTTTTCTGTTTGAATATTAACTTGAGGTTCCAACAACAAAAGGTTTATCCTTCAGTTTTAAACAGTATGGGAGAAATATGGGAGGGGAATAACAGCTAGATTACATGATAGGTTAATCCTGTATGTTTATGATTTAATGTAAAGTTTATATTTTTTAAATTTAACCATGCCTCTGGAGCACATTGATTTTTATCTTATCATCGGCTATTGGACTTTAATCATATGGTTATTCCAATATATTTATTTAGAGGAAACACGCTGCTGCCACATAGGCAACTCTTTGTGATAAGCAGCAAGGGGTCTTTTATATGCACTGTTCCACAAACAGGACAGCACCTTTAATAAACCAGTTGTGGACCACTGGTTGGAACATAAAATAGCCCAAACTGCAAATGGGTCCACTGAGAAGGATCGATCTGACAACTGACCAGTTCACAGGTGGACATTCTACTGTTTGTGCTATATCCAGCTCTGTTTATGATTTAATGATTAAGGATGTAGCTCAGAGGTTGTGTCCACCTGAGGTGTGATAGGTCATCAGATCGAACCCACTCAGTGGATCTGTTGCAGTATTTCTTGTTTCAGCCATAGTTCACGACTAATATAGCAAATGCTGTGGTATTTTCTGGCCTGTATGTGGGAATGAACAGATCAAAGAACCCTTGTGTCTGTCTGTAACAGATTTTTTCTGTAAACCATATATACAGGTACTGAATATTTGATATTTAATAACTGCTGAGTAACCAGTGTGTGACAGTTCAGGAACCCGAGTAAGTCTTCATACTATAGTCCTACAGTGGGAACAAAAGCAGGTTCTTTTAATTTATTTTTTATCTTGCAAAAAAGATTCAAATACTCAGAGTTTTTATTTTATATTGTTTTCACAGACTGCTGTTGTACAATATGGCCCAAGCTCTCTGTCAATAGAGATATTCTCCACAGGAAATCACCACGACCTCAAGACAGATATCCAGGTTAAAGGAATATGTACTACCAAGGTGGGTCAAGTGGTTGGGTATTATTCTTTCAGGTGGTTAAAACTAAAAGCTTGTTTCAGCACTGTTCATTTTTAGATTCATTATTCTAATCTATGTGTTAATAAATTACTGAAATAAAAGTAAAATTGAATTAAAATAACAGAGTGCCTTGACTGTATTTAGCTTTTCACAGAGGTTACATAAATGAAGACTTATTTGTTTTCTCTACAGGATGCTCTGGCTGTATGGAATGGCAAACGTGTGATCATCTATGAATATTCACAAGACAAGATGGTTCTTCGTGCAGCAGGTAGGACTCTCCTGTTAAATTTCTTGTGGAAAATATAATATTATTCTCAACCTGGTGACAGACAATTTAGCATAATCTACATCAAATCTGGCACTGCAACTGTTATATCAGATGATAGAACAGTTTTCCCATAAAATTTACAGCTCGTAATATTTGTTATAAAAAAAACAAAAAAATTACTCTTTTTTTTCTGTCTGGAATAAAACCTATGTACCTGACATCAGAAACACAGTGATGTCATTAAGAATGAAAATAGCAGGTGAAAATAAAATTATAGGTGGCTATTAAATGTTGTGCTAAAATGACCCAATGGCTGCAAATAACTGGTGTTTACCGTATTTACATCATTAGTATGTGGGCTGGTGACATGTCAAAAGGGTACTAGTGTATGTGTGTGGGGGTCCTCCCAGAACATTGCCTAAAATTTCCCTTTGATGCTGCCTTGTGCAGAGATATGCTTTTTAACTATGGATGTGGTTTTGTCAGTCCAATTTGGCAACATTGAATTCTCAGAACTAATAAGCAGAAAGGTTGTATTTCAGTATTGTAACATGAACTGACAAAAAAGTAGTCATCAATTAAGAAGTATTCTTTATTTGAAGTCTGATACCTGGCAAATAGCCAGCGAAAAATCGTTGGATACTGCCTATTAATGACATCTCTGGACTCATAAAGCATGGGACTTAACTTTCCCATGGTTCCTCACTATACCTATTCCATCTCATTCTGTGATGTCGGTATTAAGGTCAGGTTTTTTTTTTCAGGTTCATTCACCACTGAAGCCATGTTGATATGTTTGTATGAGCAGAATGTATACTCTATTGAACAAAACAAAGTACAAGTCAGAACATTTCAGGTATTTATTTCATTACTGATATTGGCAGTGTTCTATGTATAAAAAAAAAAAAACGCTGTTGCAGTTGAATAATAATCTAAAAAAGCAGACAAAATTTTAATTTATTAAATTTATTTTTAGAGCTAGAACAATTAATCATATCATTGATTAATTTACCCCTGTCACCATTTCTAGTTTTACGGTATCTATAAAACTGGAAGTTGTATGAATCATCTTCCAAATTTGAAAAATGTATGTGCATGCTGTATGTCAGAGTATTGGTTTGCAATTTATTGTAAATGATTTAATTGAACCTGTGGGTATCTAAAATGATTATAATTAATAAATAATCAGTTTGTGTTTATTAGTAGCTATAACTAGCATCGTAATGATAATATGATGATAAAAGTTCACATACTTTGTTAAAATGTAAAGTTCAACTACATATCACTAGTATTAAAAAAAAGTCAAAATATGTTTTAAAATTACATGTAACAGAACTTTTTTTATTCCATTGTTAAAACTATTTACTGGAAAGTCTCAGAAAATGAACAGTTAAATTATTTATAAATGGTAATATGATTTTTTTTTTAATTGAATATAATAAAATGCAAAAACTGATGTTCAAATATTTTTGTCAAGTTTGATAGTTACCCATTATTTTTTGTTGACATGGCACAGTTAATTTTGTAAAGTTGTTAATAAGTATAATTTACTGACAGGGCACAGTTAAACAGCACCTGATTTTCACTGAGCTGGAGGGAGAACCAGTATCGATGAACATCTGTGGGAATTACCTTGTCATCGCCACCGAACATGGCATTCTCAAAGTATATGATCTTGTACGAAGGTAGGAACTCAGTGCAACAAGTCTAAATACTGTAAATCATGAAATTAATATGTCATTAAATGAATGCAACATGATAAAGATAGACTTAAATGTGTGCTTTATTAATGTGGGTTGTAGATAAAATTAATCTGTCAGTTATTGTATCTAATAAGTGGGTACTTTTTTACATTAATTTCTTTCTGGATTAATTTCTTGCTAGTATTAATTTAACGATTTTCTGTATTCAACAGTCAAGCTATGAAGACCAGTATGTAACAACGTTCTGTTATATTTTCATCACATACATCCATTCACATTGCATTTTTATTTTATCTTGTAATTTGTATATAAAGGTCACCTTCTTTTAAATAACACTTTTTGTTGTCTTTTTAGAATTCTGTGGAATATTTATAAACCAGTGATTAATTTGTTGTTTTGGGTTTACTCAAACCTCAATGTAAATGTTTTCCAAAATTCAGATATTTATTGCAAATGGAATTTTTGATAATAGACCCCAAAAATGTGAGTGTCTTTGTGCAAAGTTTTATAATTTTTTTCCAACAGAGAAGCAAAAATGAATTGCAATCCCAAAAATCTGGGTGACTTCGTGCACGATCTTGGAGGTGTGATTTCCGTGCAGGTTAATTCAGCAGGAAACAGAGTCAGTATCATGACCAAGAAGGTGAGTTTGTCTTGATGCATCTAAACAGATTTAACTAGTTTGTTACCCGCCTTTTAGGGAAACAATGGATAGCATTTAATTCGTCGTCTCTGCGATGAAGGGGCAAATTTGCAATTATGCCAAATTATTTTATATTTTAGTAGATTAATGGCGAGACTTACTGTAAGATTTATATTTAAGTAGAGTAATGGCGAGCCTTACTGTAAGATTTATATTTTAGTAGAGTAATGGCGAGCCTTACTGTAAGATTTATATTTTAGTAGAGTAATGGTGAACCTTACTGTAAGATTTATATTTTAATAGAGTAATGGCAAGGCTTACTGTAAGATTTATATTTTGTAGAGTAATGATAAGCCTTACTGTAAGATTTATATTTAAGTAGAGTAATGGTGAGCCTTACTGTAAAATTTATATTTTAGTAGAGTAATGGTGAGCCTTACTGTATGATTTATATTTTAGTAAAGCAATGGTGAACCTTACTGTAAGATTTATATTTTAATAGAGTAATGGTGAGCATGATAACAAGATTTATTTCTGGGATGTTGAGAACGACTCAGTACAGTACTTCAATTTTGAGACTGGTCATGGGGAGCAGGATGACTACCCTCCTCCTGATGGCGAATCGGAGGAAAGTGATGCAGACACCAATGATGCTGAGAGGTCTGAAGCACATTTAAATCTCACTCTGTGCTTAAATATTGCATGTTTGTTAATCCTATTAGATAAGCTCTGTCTACATCTAATTCACTATGATAGTTCAAAATCATAGTTGTCTATTTGAGACAGATTTCACATTGAATTATACATTTGCATCAGAGAAATGCAATCTTAGATTGTTTTATAATACATTTGTGAACAAATGATTCACTTTTGACTTATGACTGTGCTATTTAGTTAGTCCTGGAACACTGTGGCAAAAGGATATACCCAAACATTACACCACAAAAGTTCAAATTTGCTTCCACACTACTATGAGACCATTAAAATCATTGGATTAAATATGAATCCTCAATATTGAATTGCACTTGAATTGAAAACAGGTTTTACACTATGGCAAAGGCAACCCTATATCAGTACTGATTAGAATATAACATTCAGTACTGATTAGAATATAACATTCACTTACTGATACTTCCAAAAATGTATTCAAATTTTTGTTATTACAGCATTTTGTTTTTGTCTGTTAAAATTACACAACATAATTTCATGAATGTCCATTTACGTACATCCAGTATATTTATAATAGCTGATATTGGATTTTACATGAAACAGCAAACACATTTGGCTTGAAACAGTGATCAGTACTTTAAGCAACAAAATTATATATTTTATTCTTATTCTTTCTGACTTGTAATATTAGGATTAATACTTACATTTAAGAGGCAAAAACCAGGCTGCCAAGGACATAGCTGGTCGTCGCCCTGTATCTCACATGTGGGATCCGAATGAGTCCAAACTGCTGGTGTGTGAAGCGAAGATTCTCACTGTCAAGAAGGAGAAGGAAGACAAGAGAAAACCATCACTGACCAAACCAGTTGAAGAGGGACCAGTCAGTCTCTTATATTTGTTATCGTATAATTTTGTTATAATAATTATAAAATATTTTAAATCACCGGTCCAAGACCCTTGCTTATAAGAGTCTTGACTTAAAATTTGACATAATGGCCTGTATGCTGTTTGTATGGCATTAAAGTGACACTAAAGTTTCCTAGTATTGTTTAAGCCTGAGTTAAGAGTTAAAAGATTTGTAAGCATGTGGCCTGATAGGAAGAAAATAATACAGTTTTAAGACTAGAGTCAAAGGGATAGAATCTAATGATCAGCCCCTTTCCCTAAGAGAGTAGAAATCAGTTGGGACAAGTAGCGTTTAAATGATGCTGGTTCCCTGGGACAGTAGATTTCATTTATATTAACACATTAAAAAAAATTCCTATTTCATATATTATGGATGTACATTACAAAGGTATACTACTTAGGTTGTCATGTTTATTTCATGAATCTGTCCATCATCATTTTATTATTGCAACCAATAATGGGAAACTACAGGTAGTAAAGACTAGTCTCTTTTTTAGCAAGCAGAAATAATGTGTAAATTATGTAAATAATGACATGTTAAATTCACAAAAACCTTGAAAACTCATTAAAATTACGTTGGCTATCTTTATTTATGGATAATAAAATGTTTTAATATTATATTTTTGTTTATCATTGCCAGGTGGAAACGATGATTGTGTCATTGTTCTGTACACCAGAGAATGGAGTTCTGATTCAGGACAGCTTTGCTATACATGACAATTACAACAGTTTACTTGGTGTGCAAGTTCCATACCATTACTTTGTCAAAAAGGTATCTTTATGTTGTTATTAAATGTTAATTTCTGGCTTGAAATTATATAGTTTTTAAATATTTTTCCTAAAATTATATTTTATATGTGATTAATTCTGTTGACCATTTTGAATTATTTTGTGAGTGTATAATTTTCTTAAATAAATTTATTATTTCAGGATTTTCACTAACTTGTGTGAACCTGGAAATCTAATTATAAAACTTTTATTGTTTATGATATCATCTTTAATAGACTGAATTGAACATTTTCTACATGACTAAAATGATACTTGTATAGTACACTCATGACTCGTAGAAATACTTTACATCATGAAATTAACACGTCCCTAAATTAATGTGACTGACGGTGGTCAGACTTAAATGTGACATAAAATTAAAGCGAGTGGCCGCCTTTTGGTAGAGTACTTTTCCGAAAAACACAAGTTTTTGCAGCAATCAGCTAGTAATAAAATTCCCTAAAACTGATACCACAACTGTTGTTGAAAACAACTCACTACTATAAACACTAATTAACTCTTTATCAAAACAAGAAAGGGCTGCGATGCATTATTGGTGTTTATAACAACTAATTGTTTTTTGTATTTTCATTGGAGTTAGCCGATAGTAATAATGAAAAGAACACCTAACCTATAAAAATATTATCATATTTTTCTTGTTTTTTTTAGCTGGGCTTATTCATTGATTTGCGAAAAATATGGAGCATGGGCTTATTTTAATTTAATTTTGTTTTGTTTGAAGACCCATCATATAATTGTGCAGTGTTGTTAGAAATAAATGCATCATATTATTAATGTGAATAACATGGACTCGCATTTTTTGCATTAATATCAAGATCGCATTCATTTCATGATCTACACTATTTACAGAATTTTTTTTTTTCTAGTCATGAGTAACTTGGCACATGTAGGTTTTATATATTTTTTTATATTTGTTTTAGCCTGAGAATGTGACATCTGATGATGGAACAGCACTACAAAGTGACCAATTGAATCCTGATGGTGGTGCAACTGTGTATCCAAAATTGGTGGCTCGCAAAGTGATGCGCGACTTTGTGGGGTTGGAAAACAGTGACAAGCTTACTAGAGATGCTATGATGAATTTCAGCTACTATCTCGCTGTCGGTAACATGGATGAAGCTTTCAAATCCATCAAACTTATTAAGAGGTATTTTGCTGTTAGCTTTGTTATCTTTAGGATAAAGTGATCATTAGTTGGACAGGGTCTGTACTGTTTGTCACAGCTAATGTCCATTTATTAACTGTCATGCATATATAGTCAATACAATTGAACTAATATTCCTCACAATTCATTTTGTGTTTTTGATTATTAATCATTTGGTAAAAATACACTGTAAAATGTAAAAATTTCAAATTTACAAAGACGTCTGTGACACATTTGATAAGTCAGATGTACTTATTTTTTCAAAAATGATTTACCTTTGGCAAAGTAGTAGTTTTATTGTGTTTGTGATATACACATAAGTGGTGAATCAAGATTTAACAAAAAAAAAAAACCTGGGGCATGCAGTAACATTTAAAATGAGTTAATTTCTTCAAGTACGAATTTCTCTTTAGTGAGTCTGTGTGGGAGAACATGGCTAAGATGTGTGTGAAGAGTCGGCGTCTTGATGTGGCCAGTGTTTGTCTGGGCAACATGGGACATGCTCGAGGGGCTAAAGCTCTGCGTGAAGCCATGAAAGAACCAGAACTTGATGCAAAAGTTGCTGTGCTAGCTATACAGTTGGAACTTTTTGTAAGTGTTACTACTGCTTGAAATGTTTTACCTTTGTTTTATATCTTTTAATATGTTGTTTTTTGTTCTTTAGTATTGGATACAATTAAAGCTGCTATAAAGGTTAGGGTAGCTGTTTGATATCAGTTTTATTATAGAAGAAGCACAGTATCCTATATACAGTTGATACCTGTTAATTGTATAGTGACTGTACAAATGTCTTACACAGTTAACATTATTACTTTATCAGAAATGTCAATTTAACATCATATGACTAGTCTTGCAGTAGGTAGTATAAAATCAAAGTACATTAATCAGACAGTAATAACAAAATTCAGTAAATATAGAGAATGTAACTTGAGTGCCAAAAATAGTACAAGGGTAAGCTCCCTTTGTGGCATTTTATTTAATTGATGATTGTGTGATTTGCAATCTTCTTTTTTTTGTACTTTTAAAGGTAAAACATGGTTTTTGTAAATTTCTTATGCAGTTAAACATAGTTTGTTATAAAAGCATATGCATTTAAAGGAAATCTACTTTATAAATGGTTCTGTGTTCCAAATTACTATTATCAGGAATACATTTAAGTGGAATCAGATGTACTTCAATCAGGATTTACCTTAATTTGATGAGATTAATGTGTTGTTTTTATTATTAAATGTTAGCATTAACTGAAAGAAGCCATAATGTGCAGATTAAAAAAACAATCTAATTTGGTTAAGACCAGCATGTTGCCAGTCTGTCACCTCAAATTGGTTCCTTAAACCTGCAACAAAATACAGACTGAATGTCACATGTGATAGCTTTGTTAAATTCCATAAATAAATAAACTGTGATATCAAAACACTGTTGTGTTGAAATTCTGTATATGATAGTAAGTTAGAAAGTAGAATTGCTGGCCTGTGAAGCTGCAATAAGATAAACTTATGTTACATGTTTTTCAGGAGGATGCTGAGAGACTACTTAGAAACTGTAAACGTTATGATCTACTTAATCAGTTTTACCAATCTAGGGGAGACTGGAACAAGGTAAGGTGGAAAGTTTTTTTCTTTTTTCAGAATTGTTAAGATATTTTTCTAAAACTCTTTTTTTTTTTTTTTTTTTCTTTCTTTTTTTCTTTTAATTTTTAGATCTTTTTGTTTTAAAAAAATAATCTTTTCTTCCTTAAAGTACTTTGCATTTCAGAAAGTAATAGAAAAAAACAAACAAGCAAAACCCCAAACTCTCCAATATATGAGTTTTTTAAATTTTCTATTGTAAACTGTTTTTTTTCAGGCTTTGGAAACTGCTGAGATGTATGACAGAATTCACCTGCGCACAACTTACTATAATTATGCAAAACATCTGGAAGAAAGTGGCGAAGCAGAAGCTGCAATCCCACAGTAAGAAGAAATTTTTAGTTTTAAAATTTTTATTTAACTTTCTAAATTGAAATTGTTTATTGTATTGGTTTAATGAAGTTAAAACACGTAGAAAAATCTTCACACGCATTAAAAGCTAATTAAGGTAATAACTTCTTGTTAACTTGTACTCCAGGAATAATATTTTCACCTAACTACATCTGCCATAACTTTTTATTTCAAATTAAGTTTTTTCCTGTCTTCTCATTACAACACTTTTACACACATAGCTTCTGTCCTAATGATATTATGTGTGGACTGTTAAAGTGTGGTTGTGATACAGATCTGCTGCTGCAATTTTAAAATATCTGTCTAATTTTTGTTTTCAGTTTTGAAAAGTCTGAGACACACAGATTTGAAGTTCCTCGGATGCTGTTAGATGATCCAATCCAGCTCGAACGTTATATTCAGAAAAGCAAAGACAAGTGAGAGTTTTTTTAATTCTTTGAAATAGGTTTGTGTGTATATTTGAAATAGGTTAGTGTGTATATTTGAAATAGGTTAGCGTGTATATTTGAAATAGGTTAGTGTGTATATTTGAAATAGGTTAGTGTGTATATTTGAAATAGGTTAGCGTGTATATTTGAAATAGGTTAGTGTGTAT
>JAULBS010112754.1:0-14924 GCA_032355785.1 Symmetromphalus regularis | reverse complement strand
TTTTAAGAATCCCCACCAAAAAAATCCCTCTTTTAGACACTTGGAGAGTGGCGGACAGATTCTATAATCGCTCCCATGCGTGCAATCATGAAAAGGTTTGTCACTTTGTGCATTGTCGAACCGGGAGGGCGGAGGCGGGACTCACAAAACTGAAAACGTTACCACTTACGGCCTAAACACTTTGTCATGACAAGAACAATATAAAGTGTTATACCTTTCCTTGTTGCATTTGTAAAAGGCCATGTGTTAATTACCAAAGGCAGAGATAAAACCTTGGATTGAGCATAATACAGAAGAAAAAAATTAAGAATTATAATAAAATACAAAGAAGCCGCCATTTTCTGATCATGAGACCGGGCTTTTTATTTCGTGTGTTGATTTTCCTCCAAAAACATAATGGACCCATTAAAGAAGAGTAAAGTGTCTACCGAGACGAGACCCCAAAAGAATAATAATTAAAAAAAAATAATAATAAAAACATTTAACAAAAATAATAATAAAAAATAAAAGAAAATAGAAAATAGGGAAATAAAAGATTAAAAAAGATTAACCGATAAAAAATTAAAAGGGAAAAATGTATTAAAACATCAAGATAATGGCATATTTAATAAATATGTTTACCGATATATAATGGCAAAGTGCTCTTATCAACAGGAGGAATTTTCAAATAAAGAAGCAAGAGAATAATTTAAGTTTATTTTTGTTTTTTTAACTCAAAATGAACATATCCATTTCAGATATGTCTATTTTTATGAAACGTTTAAATAGAGGTAAGTAAAATAATCAATAATTATATAATTAGAGTAAAGCGGAACCTACACAGCGTTTTTTCCTGTCACACGTTTGCGTTGATAATGTAAACAAATAAAACGGCGTCTGCGGCCATAACTACTGGACTTTTTAAACTACAGTCGCAGATCCGGGGGGAGGAGGAGGGGGGGGGGAATCCAGGGGTCCAGATCCTTTTTCTTTTTTTTCCTTTTACGAGTGGAAATTAACCATACCCATCACATTTGGAACCCCACCCCCGTTCAGAGATACCTCATCCATAGTTTCGTGGTTCAATTCACGGAGGTAAAGTTTTCATACAAAAACATCGTTCAAATAGATACTATCAGTATCAGAACATGATGTAGCCGCAAAACAAAATAATAATTTAAAGAGACAAAAACTAAAATTCTTTCCACGAAAAAGCTCACATCTACTTTTTTGTTTAATTTGCACAATTAAGGCTAGCTAAGGGAAACAACAATTAAAAAAAAATATATATATATATTTTATATTCTCTCTCTATCCCCACCCCCGGTTCTCTCTCTCGCTCTCTCTCCGTCTTTCTCACTGTGTCTGTCTGAGAGAGAGATAGAGAGAGAGAGAGAGAGAGAGAGAGAGAGAGAGAGAGAGTATATATATATATGTATATATATATATGTGTGTGTGTGTATGTGTGTGTGTGTGTGTGTGTGTGTGTGTGTGTGTGTGTGTGTGTGTGTGTGTGTGTATTTATGTTTGTGTACATATTATATATGTGACTGCGTTCGTACGTATATCACATTAACTCAAAGCAAACGTAAGGCTTACGGTAGACGTAGTAGTAATGATTTATTATGAAGTTTATCGTTTATTTGTTTTGAGTTATAAAGGCTTCACAACTAAATACAATCCACGTGCTGTGTACCACAACAATGTTACCATTTATTCACCACTTTACAACTGTAACACTCACTGTTCTGTTGGTCGATCAGTAATTAACAAACACATACTAGACCATTGGAATTATCATTTATCATTATTGAACCTATCTGCACGCAGATCGACTGTCCAGTATAACATGTCATATGTATTTAAGTATGATTTACGAACCTTACTCGTTTAGATTTGAGTTTATAACGTATTCTGAACATCTGTGGACCTCTTCATCCTTTCCAAGAATGTAATGGTGGTCAAGTAAATATTTTAATTTCCATTTCATTCATGTACACTTATCGTTTTGTGGTGTGTGTGTATGTGTGTGTGTGTGTTTGAGTGTTTGAGCGTGTGTGTATGTGTGTTTGTGTGCGTGTGTGTGTTTGTATGTGTGTGTTTGTGTATTTGTGTGTGTGTATTTGTGTGTGTGCGTGCGAACGTGCGTGCGTAAAACAACTGCTAGTATTCATTTCTTTATACATGCACTGACTAACTTCTTTGTCTTAGTAGACGTAGTATCTTGAAAATCTTGAATGTTCTAGTACTGACCTGTTCTCCCTCAATACCTGTATATCTGCTTTCTTGTAAGCCTCAGTTAGGTCGCCTACCAATACCTGTACTACATATGCTTTCTAGCAAGCCTCAGTTAGGTCATCTGCCAATACCTGTATTACATATGCTTTCTAGCAAGCCTCAGGTCGCCTGCCAATACATCTATTATGTACTTTCTTGTAAGCCTTAGTTAGGTCGTCTGCCAATACGTGTATTATGTATGCTTTCTTGTAAGACTCAGTTAGGTCGTCTGCCAATACCTGTATTACATATGCTTTCTAGCAAGCCTCAGGTCGCCTGCCAATACATGTATTATGTACTTTCTTGTAAGCCTTAGTTAGGTCGTCTGCCAATACGTATATTGTGTATGCTTTCTTGTAAGACTCAGTTAGGTCGTCTGCCAATACCTGTACTACCTATGCTTTCTAGCAAGCCTCAGTTAGGTCGCCTGCCAATACATGTATTATGTACTTTCTTGTAAGCCCCAGTTAGGTCGTCTGCCAATACATGTATTATGTATGCTTTCTTGTAAGCCTCAGTTAGGTCGTCTGCCAATATCTGTATTACGTATGCTTTCTTGTAAGCCTGAGTTAGGTCGCCTGCCAATATCTGTATTATGTAAGCTTTCTTGTAAGCCTCAGTTAGGTCGCCCGCCAATACCTGTATTATGTATGCTTTCTTGTAAGACTCAGTTAAGTCGCCTGCTGCCAGTGGGATGCCGTTGAGGATTTGGATTTTTTTGTGAATAGATTAATCAAAAAGCATCCCTTAACTTTCCTATTGCTTTTAAATTTCAGGTTTGCAAAAAGGTGTTTTGTGACTGTCATATAAATTCTGAGTTCTAAGGGTACTAACACGCTGTTCCGAAACTTCCGTTTGCGTTTAGAGATTAAGTTACTCGCAAAGATGATGTATCATAATGATCACTTTGGGATTATTATTTTCTTTTTTTCTTCTTCTCAGATCCCTTTGATATTATGCATTGGTCTTCTATATACACATATTTGTGTTGTGACAAACATATACTAGTATTCAGTTGAATGGATGGATGGATGGATGGATGGATGGATGGATTGATGGATGGATGGATGGATGGATGGATGGATGGATGGATGGATGGATGGATGGACAGATGGACAGACAGATGTATAGGTTTGTGAATGGTGCCTGGATTATAAGAAGATAAACAGTTTGGGTTTTTAAAGTGAATAACCATTTCAGTCACAAAAACAACCAATATATATTTTGGGTAACCATCAAACTAGATGAAAACTGACATCTGGCAACTGCAATCACTAGTACTGCCAGGAACGTGCCATCCTGCATATAACCGAGTTACCAGTCCATTAAGTGGTTTTTTTTATCACCTCCGATAGTAGTTTAGTTTGCTTGTGTTAAATAAATGATGGACATGGAATCCCCAGAGTGTCAGCAAGTATAATATACTGTATCCACATAACGTTTGAAATGAATGAATGAATTTTGTACAACACTCCACCATATAAATATGGGACAGATGGCATAAGTGTGTCATGATACTGGTACTCAGGATTTAAAAATTATCAAACACTCTAACAAAGGGTATCGGTCTGTCTAATGACTCATCAAGGGTGATTAATGAAAAACATAATGGCTTTGTAGCCAAAGAACAGAATAGGCAAAAAACTGAGTGCAGGTTTCACAGGGTGGCTTGGTGGGTCAGTGGGTGGATGGGTGTGTCAGTGGGTTAGTGGGTAGGTGAGTAAGTGAATGGATAGGTGTAATGTTGGATGGGTAATGAATTAAAATGATATAGATGAATGGGAAGTTGGATTTGGGTAGGTTTAGATTGGATGGATGGATGGATGGATGGATGGATGGATGGATGGATGGATGGATGGATGGATGGATGGACGGATGGATCAATGGACAGATCGATGGATAAATGGATGTTTTTCATTAAAATGTTATTATTACAAGTATTATGCTAGGTTAAACAAAATAAACCTTTTTTTTATTTGCAGCTTATATATGGTGCCAGCAGGTTTCCTCTAAATAAATATGTCAGAATGACAATATGATTGACATCCAATAGCTGATGATAAGATAAAAATAAATGTGCCAAGAGGCGTCATTAAATAAAATAAACATTACTCTTTTTTTAAATTTGCAATTAAATGGAAAGAGCTATTTTAGATTTCCTGAATTATATTTTTTAAAAATTAAAGAAAGATAACAAGTTATATAATAAATTGAACAAGTTATATAATAAATTGTTTCTCATTTAAAATTACAAAAGGTTTTAGATTTCCTGAATTATATATTTTTTTAATTAAAATAAGAAAACAAATTATATAATAAAATGTTTTTTATTTAAAATTACAAGAAATAATTCCAAAAGATTTTTTTTATCGCCTATTTTGTTTTATTATTGTAAAAATATTGTGCAAGTTATAGATATATTCTTGAATGGACAACATGTAGTTGATGGATGCATTCATTATTAAATGACATCAGTGAGTTTAGGAGTTGAACCAAACTGACCAATGAACTGATTTACAAAGTTATCAATGACAATGAACCATTTAGTATTTACATAGCTAAATCATTCCAGCTGACAAGACAGATGCATGTAAACACTTTAAAGTTTATTATGTAACACCACACATAGATAACAATGGCACATAACTCATTTTTAAATGCACTGAGAAAGGTCATCCAATGATATTGGAATCACGTTATTCTGTCTATACCATCTAGTGATCTACAGACCAATATATCATCTCATAACATAGCACAAACAAAGCACCACAGCCTCACAGAGACATCATCTGTGCATTGAACTGAGACCAGTTGTAAAACTTATTTATATAATGACAACAATTAAAAACATAACACATCCTTATACCGGCAGGCAGCAAAGCTAAAAATAGAACAGGTGAGAGAGAGGAGGTTTTGCTTACCGTCACCCAGGTCTATCTTCACCCTTGTCCCACGGAATGCAAAACAAAAAATGAGTCGTTTCTTGAAGGGAAACTGGTTGACAAATTTGAGTACTTCTTGGTAGAGAGTGGAGATGGACGTCCATGTTGGTTGGAGTAAGTTTAGTGATCCTTTATCCTTTATGTATGCCTCCCGGTAGTGGATCTCCATCTTAGAACGTCTCCACTAGCACTGTATTGATCTTCTCTTGGAACCAGCCAGCATGGTACAGTCTATTATAGCTGCAGGGGTGATTACATCAAAGCCTGAAGAGAAAAGCAAGTGCAAAGGACCTTCACCAGGATTAAAAGAAACAAAATCAATAAAAATGAAAGAGAGATTTTTTTAATATAAAATGCAGAAGCTAAAATCTATTGATTACTTGAAAGTGTTTTTAAATAATGACAAGCTTGCACCCCTTCACCTTCAAATTCAACAAAGTGTCTGGAAGTAGAATGTCATGCAATGGGTTTTTTATCAATGTTTTCTATTTTTAAATAAAAAGAAAAGTGGTGAAAGGTTTAAAAGGTTGTACAAGCTATTTGTGGAGTTTCGTTATTCACAGTTTTGAAAATAACAGAAAGATTAACATTCAAAATGCATTATCATTGCAAGCACATATTCTTATGCAACTTCTCTATGTACACAAATCCAGAGTTATTTGCTCCTTGCTGTTACACATATTTGAATTTTATTAAACATTAAAGGCAAGTGCTCCAATACAGGGACACGTAATGTACTTGATGTTTGTATTGGATGGAAACATATTTTTGTGACAAAGCTGTAGAAACCAATAGTGTTTCAATAATAATGACTCATTAATTTCTTTGTCAAGTGTGTGTAGCAAGGGGGATCTAGATCTTCACAAAGGAGGGGTGTTGCTGGTGGTGGGGGGTCACTTTAGAAAATACAGTAACTGTTTCAAATGATACAGACTCATTATTTTCTTTGTCAAGTGTGTATACATAGTACAGAAGGGTTTAGATTTTCACAAAGGAGGGGTGTTGCTGGTGGGGGGGTCACTTTAGAAAATACAGTAACTGTTTCAAATGATACACTCATTATTTTCTTTGTCAAGTGTGTATACATAGTACAGAAGGGTTTAGATTTTCACAAAGGAAGGGAGTTGATGCTAGTGGATTCACTTTAGAAAACAATACAGTTTAAACTGATACATACATTCATTCATTTCTTTGTCAAGTGAGTGTAGCAGGTAAGGGTCTAGACTTTCACAAAGGAGGAATGATGCTGGGAGGTCACTTTATAAAACAAAATAGTATCAAGTGATAATGACTTGTTACATTATTTGTCAGATGTGAATAGCAGGGGAGGATCTAGGTCAGTGGAGGACTGGGTCTAATATTTGTACCAGGAAAACTTATAAAAGGGCCCACTCAAAGGATCCAAAAGGGCCCGCTTAATCCCTAAACATAGTCAAAGGAATCATCATCACTTTGGGGTCCACCAGGAAATTTCTTGGTTTACCAGTGGGTCACTCCATCCCTGATCTAGGTTATTATAAAAGGGCTCCAGGGCTTGGGGGAATACATACTTTTCACAAAAGGGGGACCAGGGATTGGGGTATGCATACTTTTCACAAAAGAGGGATGATGAACTACCCAAGATTTGTTAATTTTTAACTTCTTTTTAAATCACACAAATAACCTCTAAATCTACACATACCAGGCATATATCAGTACAGAACATTCTTTAGTAACATTTATAAACTGACCTGCCAATCTCAGAAAAATGTCGCAACACAATTTAGAAAATAGTTTCTCAAAAATAGAACACACCTGGATTCTGATCATTTATGCTATGTTGGACCAAAATGTGGATAGAGTGTAAATTGCTTTCTGGTTGGTTGGTTGTACGTATTTCAATGAGGAGATCAACTATTATATTGTGTGAGAGATGGATTAAAAATTCCCTGGGACGTTTTCCCCCAAGAGGTATTTCAAACTTGTGCCACGGATTTGGTTTTCAACAGCGGGGTAAGGTGAGAGGCTTTTAGTATTTGTTTTGGTCTGGCTGTGTTGACAATGTGATTTTATTAATATTATATTGTGTCTTATGTGAATCCGTGGTGCAATCGAAATGGAACCATCTTTATATTAAGCAATCTCCCAACAAATATGTTGTAGTTTATTTTATTGTCGGTTATATGGGTATGGTAGGGTAACTACGTGTTTTTAACTCTAACTAAAAACCTTTGGCCATTGTATATGCTTTAACCACCCCCAGTGTAGGTTAATTGCTATATATATATCAATAGTTATATTGTTCTTATTGAACCAAGTGGGTTCAGTATATTCCCTACCCCCTGATTTATAATGATTGATCTCCCCATGGATGTTATGTTTTGATATGCTTATATAAGTGGATACATGTGTATCTATCTTCATTTTAAGAGTATTATTATTATGATGCACAGGTTTTTGGTGGTGTGGGTGTGATGGAATCGTTAGAATGGAAAATAGCACAAACTGCAAATGGGTCCACTGAGAAGGATCGATCCGACAACTGTTTGCTTCACAGGTAAACAAGATTCTTGTGACATATAACAAGTTGTTTTATTAAGCAAACAAGAGATAACACACCAGTGACAGATCTCAACTTTGAAGTATCGTTCACAGAATATATCAATGTCTGCTAAAAGGAGTTTCATTTTTCATCCTCTGTGTCCAAAAACAGTTACAAGTGAAAGCATTTCACAGACATTAAAGTTCTAAACAAAAATGTGTTATAATCTAAAACAGAGGTGGAAGAAAGTAAAGTTTGTTTTATTTAACAACGCCTCTAGAGCACATTGATTTTAATCTTATCATTGGTTATTGTAATCCAATCATATGGTCATTATGACATATGTATTTAGAGGAAACCTGCTGTCACCACATAGGCTACATTTTACGATAAGCAGCAAGGAGTCTTTTTACATGCCCTTCCCAGACAGGACAGCATATACCACAGCCTTTGTTGAACCAGTTGTGGACCACTGGTTGGAACAGAAAACAGCCCAAACTGCAAATGGGTTTACTGAGAAAGATCAATCCGATGACCAACCGCTTCACAAACAGACACGCTACCGCTTGAGCCACATCCCGCTCCCAGCTATACATGAAAGCATTCCGTACCGAATCACAGAGATTCGAGTTCTAAACAAAAATGTGTTATAATCTAAATCAGAGGTGGAAGAAAATCCAATAAGGAAACTGTTTTCGAAGCAGTAATGGAAAAAATGTTCTAACCACCAGGAGGCAAGTACAGATGAGGCATTCAAGACATCTATCACGTTTTCTAATATTTTTAGTGGGTAAGGATTAGCAGTTTCTTGGCAGAACAAACTACAATAAGAACTGAAACCTGAAGATATGGCTGCAATGCTTAGCTAAAAGCAACAAAATAGTTACTGAAATCAGATCTTAATACCAAGAGTTTCCTGTAGGCTTGTAGTGTAGTGCTTTTATCCAATATCTTTCATTGATTTAAAAAAAATAGTTTTTAGCTTTAAATGAAGGTTAGCTAAGATAAAGAACCAATATGAATTGGCTGTTCTATTACACAGTAATAAATAGTGAAACACATGGTGTTAGCAGAAAATTTTCCAAAGACAGAAAGGTAAATGAAGGAGTGTAGTGACAATCAAAATATAACTGGTATTACCATTCTAAAAGACAGAATTCCACCTGAAGACAGAAAGTTGACATCCATGGAGACATGTTTCATTTTTTTTTCCAGTGTTATGTAATTCAATATTAACCTTTAGACTACTGAATTCTTTTAAGAATTACTGATCTCAAAAACTGGGTTAATTTTGAGAAAAATCAGTTTGATCAAATATTTTGACTTTAAATCTTAACTAAACAATAAAATAATATAAAGGCGTGAACAAATTAATGTTATTTTTGAGTTCTGAAGGGCTTTTATTTTTGTAGGTTTGCGGTCTAGAAATGTTTAGTTTTTTTAAATGATCATGCTTGGTCATTTGTATCTATGGTTGGATCACTCACATTCAACACCATATTTTCGCTCTCACGCTCGATATGATTCAAAACTTTTATTTGAAAATTATCTCGCTGTTCGCTCCCGATATTCAGAATCAAAATCCTCACCTTTGCTAAACCTCAGAATAATATTAATTCCAAATTAGCTCTTCAAAATCTCTACGTAATGCCGCGCCGCCATTGCTCATCACGTTACAAAAACCTACATGAAAAAGACCCACGTTTACACCACTGGTTTATCAACGGCTATGGTATGTGCTGTCCTGTTTGTGGGAAAGTGCATATAAAAGATCCACTGCTGCTAATCGGAAAGGGTAGTCTACATGGCAATAGCTGGTTTCTTCCAAGGACATGAGTCTCAAAACATTATGTTTCTGACACCTAAAAGCCATTGAATAAAAACGTGATGGAGTGAGCTTCAGTGGTCCAGCAGTAGAATGTTGGACTCCCAAGCTGATGACAGTGGTTCAAAACCCGTTGGAGGCTGGATCACACTTGGCTACTTGTCAAAATAACCAAATGTTTGACATCCAATACCAGGTGATTAACAAATCAATGTGCACTGGTGGTTTCGTTAAACAAAACAAACAAAAGAAAACCCCACTGTGATGGATAATCATTAAATAAACAATCCTTTCCTTTCTAAAGGGTATACTCATCAAGTGAGTGGAAGAAGATTACTTACGTGAGTGGAAGAAGATTACTTATGGACAGGATACTCATTGAAAGGAGAAATAATGGATCTATTTAAAAACATGCTTAATATTAATAATTTCTAAAATACAAACCCAAGTTCCTCATGTGCTTTGATTTCTCGAGAAGAAAAGAAGCAAATTCTTGGAAAGCGGAGATCTTGATGATTTACAAACACTTTGACTGGAATGAGATTTGGTTCACAAAGATGGTTGATGAATCTACTGATGTTGCCGTATTTTCTAGCATCTATACAGTATGTTTCCCCATCCTGAAAAATAACTTCTTAGATGAAATGATGCCAAACCATAACAAAATAAATAAATACATCATTCTCTAGCATCTGTATTACCAAAAATATATAGAAATAAAGTTATTTTCTAGCATCTATACAGTATGTTTCACCATCATGAAAAATTACTTCTCAAATAAAATCATGCCAAGCCATAACCAAAACAATTAAACTCATTTTCTAGCATCTATACAGTATGTTTCATCATCCTGAAAAATAACTTCTCAAATGAAATCATCTCAAACCATAACCAAAACAAATAAACTCATTTTCATTCATCTATACAGTATGTTTTATCATCCTGAAAAATAACTTCTTAATGAAATGATGACAATGTTTCTTTTATTTAACGACGCCTCTGGAGCACATTGATTTTAATTTTATCATTGGCTATTGGACGTTGACCAATCATGGTCATTCTGACATATGTATTTAGAGGAAGCCCACTGCCACAAGAAAAGCAGCAAGGAGTCTTTTATATGCACCGTCCCACAGACAAGACAGCAAATACCACAGCCTTTGATAAACCAGTTGTGGGTCAATGGTTGGAATGGAAAATAGCCCAAACTGCATATGGGTCCACTGAGAAGAATCGATCCAATGACCGACCAGTTCAGAGGCAGACACATTACCGTTTGAGCTACATCCCGCACCTTGTATGAAATGATGCCAAGCCATAACCAAAAAAATAAATTAAAAACATCATTTTCTAGCATCTACATAACCTGTTTCATTATCCTGAAAAAAGACAGCCATTGAAAGTCAGACATATTTATGACTAAAACTAAATGGCATCACTAAACCATTTTGCTAAGGCGCTGTAATGGCAAATGTTCGTATTTTTTGTCAGCAGTGCAATGTTGCCGTAAACCAATTATATCGGCTCTTATGGCGCCACTGCCGATTTCAAAGCCTGAAATATCATCTTTAATAGAATGAAAGGAATGTTTATTTAACAACACGTTCAGCACATTGGTTAATCAGGGGTTATAAGGTGTCAAATATGTTGCACATGGTCAACATAAGAAACCCATTAATAGGCTACTCTTTCGAATTAAACAATGGGGTCTTTTATATGCACCTTTCTCAGCCTTTGTTAAACCAGTTGGGAATCAATGACCAAATATCTAATGGCAAGAAATATTAAAAATTAAAATCTGCAGAAAATAATTTTAACAAAAGTTAACTGATGGTCATTCATCAAATAAACATTATAAACATTATTATAAACATTATCAAATTACTAGTTTTTTACAACAGAACAAAACAATAACAACTAATTTAGCACTGAAAAAACAAAATGGATGATGAAAATTTGTACGAGACTCTAAAATTTTCTATTGGTAAAGTTTGTTTTATTTAACGACGCCTCTAGAGCATACTGATTTTTATCTTATCAGTGGCTATTGCCTACTATTGGACGTCAATCATATGGTCATTCTGACGTGTATTTAGAGGAAGCCCGCTACTCTTTCCGATAAGCAGCAAGGGGTCTTTTATATGCACCATCCCATAGTCAGGACAGCACATACCACAGCCTTTGATAAACCAGTTGTGGACCACTGATTGGAACGGAAAATAGCCCATACTGCATATGGGTCCACAGAGAAGGATCAATCCAACGATCAACCAGTTCACAGGCAGACCTAAATTTGTTCATTGGATACTAGTTTTTTTTATTTACTCTTCTCATATGAATAAATGTTTCACAAGTACAAAAGTAAAGTTTCTTTTATTTAATGATGCCTCAAGAGCTCATTGATTTTTATCTTATCGGCTATTGAACGTCGATCATATGGTCATTCTGACATTTAGAGGAAACCTGCTGCCACCACATAGGCTACTCTTTCCAATAAACAGCAAGGGGTCGTTTATACGCACTTTCCCACAGACAGGACCATACACCACATAGAATGGCCTTAGATGAACCAGTTGTGGACCACTGATAGGAACAGAAAATAGCCCAAACTGCAAATGGGTCTACTCAGAAGGATTGATCCGATGACCAACCGCTTCACAGGTAGACACACAACCGCTTGAGCTACATCCCACTCTCAACACCTGGCTCAGTGCTTCCAAAAGTTTCTTAGGCTACCCCACAAAGTCTGGAAGTCACATCTGTACCATACAAATAACATGTATTATATCATAAGGTTTTGTTTAGTGTGGACTTTACGAGCATAGATATGAACCTCAGTACACTAGAGTTAACAGTGATGTATGCTTCAACTTAAGCTCAACAGTTTTTAGACTGGATCTCAAATTAGTAAACATCTTCAATTTTGCGCAGTGATTGTCATCATAGGTCTAGCTCTATCACTCATTCAGTCTCTACTGCAGACAATTTGTTAAAACGTCTGTGAATGTAAATGCATTCAAATAAGACATCTAAAAACAGATTATCTAGAAACGGATTAATCTGTTTTGTTATTTGAAATCAAACTGTGCATTACATTACGTAATTTCCCTAGGATCAGAAGAATCATTTGTTAAAACGTCTGCTTATGAATGTAAATGCATTTAAATGGAGCAACTAGTAATGGATTAATCTTTTTGTTATTTAAGGCAAACTGTGCATCAGTATGTAATTTTCTTAGGATAAAAGGATTAAGGCTCTATATTTTAAAATGTTCCTTTCTTTAATAATCCTAATCAATAAGTTGACATTCATTACCTATTGCATGTGTTGAAATTTAAACATTTATGACTGCACCCAGTTGTAATTGCTAAATTGTTTTGCTGTGGCAATGTGATAGAAACTTCATAAAAATAAGCAGTCTTTAATATTTTTGGAACAGCTATAGAATGCTGCCATAAACCAATTATACTGTATCAGTCTCCAGTGGCACAGCGGTTAAGCTGTCAGACTCATGGCTGGTAAGTACTGGGATCAAAACCTCAGTCAAGACATAGGACTTTTAAACTCAATACTGGCTCCAACCCAAAGTGCGGTGTTCCACATCATCAGGAAAAGTGAAGGTATTCAGACTTCCTTGTATAAAAGTCAGGGGATATTCATACTTCCAAAGGGGAAACTCAAAGGTTATAAAAATACATTTTTAAAACCTGGTAATTTGATTCTCATTTAAATTATCACTTAAATTAGCAGACCCGATTACATTCAATCAGTGGCTGAAATTGTACAAGTTATACCTGCTCAATAAAAAAGTGGTACGCGTTTATATCTTTTGTTGTATATTGCCATGTGTTCATATCCTTTCCCTCCCTTTTAAAAAATTAGGTGATTTCGAGCATCAGGAGGTACTACAACTCCATTTCTACGTGATGTGGAACACTGAGTGAGAGTGAGTGCTCTGTATGACTCAATGGGTAGATGTACACCAGATGCACACTTATCAAAGGCCATGGTATGTCCTGTCCTGTCTGTGGATAAGTGCACATAAAAGATCTCTTGCTACTAATTGGAAAGAGTAGCTTATGTGGCAGTAACAGGTTTCCTCTGAAAGATCATGAGTTGCACAACACCATATGTGACCATCCACCATGAAATGAGTCTTAACTTGAATTGTCTCTTTTTGGCTATTGCGGTTATTAACATGTTCAGATTCTGCTCTTCATTTTGATTCTTGAATCAAGTTTCTACAGCAATTAGTCTTGAAGTTATTCATGTTTAAAACTGAAAGGTATTAAGGCGGCCATTTTGAGAAAAATTATTTTAAAAATTGTCTTTTCTATATCAGTTTTTCCAATACGTTTTAACATATTTAATGATATTTTAGAGTAAAATAAGCTAACTGTAACATAATACAAAGTTTGATTACTTTACATTTTTAAAAAGAATGAAAACAACCCAGAGAGTACATCGGGGCTTATTTTTGTCAGTAGCCCTGATAGCGGGCTGCGAGTTGACTCATTTCGTGGTAGCAGGTCACATATGTCTGAGACCTAACAGCAGCTGAATAAACTGTGCTGGGGTGTTGTTAAACAAAAAATCCTTTCTTTTCCAATTATGATTTATACAGCTTTTATGGAATTGCTAATTGCCACTGTAAATTTAGAGGATGGCTATTACTCAAAACAAGTGAAAGTTTTGGTGTACAATTTGTATTTCTATTTATTTTTATTACTACTGCATGGGTTAAAGATTAATTTAATCTTAGTTTAAAAGGAATACACCTGTACCTCAGAACACTAGTGTTAACATTGACATCCACGTATTCAGGCTCTACGGTCATAAGACTGGATCCTAAATTAGTAAACATCTTAAATTTTGCGCAGTGATTAGTCATCATGGGTACAGGAAAATGCATGGGAACTAAATTACAAATCACTTAGTAAAGACTCAATATCACAAGTGAAACAGTTACCATTGTGATTTAAATTCTACTATGACAATTTACATTTTCCGAACACCTCAGCCTTTGGCAAGTAATACTTACATTTTTAATATTAAGACTGGTTTGACATTTGGATAATGTCAAAATACTTGTACAGTATAAGTTTATTTTAATACTCAGTCTGTTTTGACATTTTGCTTCATTTGGACAGCGTTAAAATAATTGTATTGTTTATTACTCAGTCTGGTTTGAAATTTTGTATCATTCAGTTAATGTTAAAAATACTAACCTTGTTTAATACTCAGTCTGGTTTGAAAGTTTGCTATATTTGGATAATTGTACTGTATGGTAACTTACATAATGCAAAGTTTGTTTTATTTAATGATGCCTCTAGAGAACATTGATTTTTATCTTATCATCGGCTATTGGACGTCAATCATA
>JAULBS010112743.1:0-14927 GCA_032355785.1 Symmetromphalus regularis | reverse complement strand
ATATATAATAGTTTCTATTTGATGCTAACATAAATCATTAAATATCAGTGTCATATACTATATTATGTATATATAATAGTTTCTATTTAATGCTAACATAAATCATCAAATATCATTGTCATACACTATATTATGTATATATTCTAGTTTCAATTTAATGCTAACATACATAAATCAGTGTTAGTAACTATATATATATATATATAATCGTCAATTTCGGTATGAGGCATTTGCCTCAATGTAGTTACGGCTATGATATATATATTACAGTCTTAATTGGTACTGACGTCACTTCTGTTGAACAGCGTTATCAATTTTAGAACCATTTAAGATTTGTGGGACTTGTATAGGGCCGGCGCATCCGGTGGGGAGGGGGGTAGTCATTTGCGCCCTCCCTCCTCCCTATAATCTTCATCGACAATTTACATTTATTGAGTACGATGTAAGCGCATTTGAAAAGACTGATAGCGCCCCTATTCAGTTTTGTCCCTACCCCCCACTAAATATTTAAACGGCTGTGCCGGCCCTTCTTTTATCGGATATAACTGCATTTTTACTTGAACTGCTGTAATACATCCTAGGTTCTATTTAAAAGACACATACATCTTCATATCAGAATGTCAGACTAAGTTTACGTGCGAACCTGTTAATTTCTATTTAACAGAAGTATATACCAGTGTTAGTAATCAAACAGATATTATCTGTTTCTTCATGTTATGCGTATGAGTGAATGGGATTTCTGATCCATGACGTGCATGTTGCATTTAAACGACAGACTTCTTCCTGTTCTCACAGTTGATCTTAGCAAAGTTATCGTTGAACACACAGTCCTCCATGTAAATGGATAATACCACTAACGCAACCGCGCACAACTTGTATACTGAAGAGATAGTGTACAAGTGGTTATGGAAGATATTCGGCGGTATTATTTTATTTTCTGGACTAATAGGAAACTTTATGGCAATGTGGATTTTGAAAAACATAGGAATCATCTCTAAGTCCGCTTATGTTCATTTATTCATTTTATCTTTAGCAGATAGTACAATTTTGTGTACAAGTCTTTCGAGATATTGGATAAATTATACTTTTAACTACGATGTACGAAGTGCTATCGATATTGGATGCAAATTTCATCAATTCTTTACATACACCATCATGGATTTCTCAGCTTGGATCTTGGTGTCTCTCGCTGTTGAGAGATTTATAAGCGTGTATTTCCCGTTTAGGTTTAAAACATGGTGCACATCCAGACGTGCGTTTTGGAAATTAGGAGCCGTCTTTGTTATTCTTTCTGCGGTAAACATTCATCATCTGTGGACTTATGGACTTATCACAGATGATAACAAAATTGCTTGTGATATTACAAACCAGAACATGAAAGAGTACGATGACAGTGTATTTGTTTGGATAGATTTGTGTGTTGTATCACTGATTCCCTTTACGATAATGTTCATATGTTCTGTTTTAATCATTCGAAAACTTGGCAAGTCAGCTCTTGTTTATAACCCCAAAATACGCACCATATCTCTCAAATGCCCAGACACATGTCATTGGAAGACTGTGAACATAAACACGAGAAACACACGGCTGCTCGTTGTGCTGTCCATAGTTTACGTCTGCTTGACTCTTCCTAACTCTGTTACATATACAATTGATAAAAGTAACTTTATTCCAGAAAATTGTACCACTTGTGATGCGAGACTTGGTCTTGCGTGGTCGGTAACATACTTGATACAGCACTGTAACTACGCCATTAATATATTTATATATACGAGTCACAATGTGAAGTTCAAAGAACAGTTTCTTAAACTGATTCATCGAAAACATGGGTTTGTATAGCAAACATATCGTTTAAGATTAGTTTTCCCATCTACCTCTTTTACTTTCTCTTATTCTTTATTTCCTTTTGATTCATTTATTCTTTCTTTTTTATATTTATTTTTCTTCTTGTGTTTTTCTTTATTTTTGTTTTCGTTCTCTTAATCTTTTTCTCGCTTTCGTTGTTTCTATCTTTTTCGTTTTCTATCTTCTTCCATGCATCTAAAATGGATTCCTACTTTGATAATAATATCACATTCAATTATTAAGAAATGCTTACAAACTTGTTGACACAATAAAAAAAATCCGTTATAATTTACTGGTTAAACTGAGTAATGAAAATCAGCTACCATGCAATTCCTCAGCTATTCCAGATTTATGTCATGTTCTTTAAAGCTTCACTCTGTAACGAAATGGAAATCTGAATACACATTATTGGTTGATCCTTAAACTGTTGCTGCTGATATCTAGGTATTACTATTGATAACTATAGTAGTGTGTTATCTTGCCGATGGTATTTGATTCCATGCATTTTGTCTTCTCCTGTTAGATTTCAGGATATGTTTGCTGGATTGTCTGATTATAATATCTAGTTTATGTAAACGTTATTTCTATTGATAACTGTAGTAGTGTGTTGTCGTGCCGATGGTATTTGATTCCATGCATTTTGTGTTCTAAAGTTAGATTTCAGGTGATGTTTGCTGGATTGTCTGATTATAGTATCTAGTATATGTAAACGTTTGCTCATTAGCCATGTCTGATAACTTTATTTATTGCAGAATCTTCTGATAACTAGAAAGTTGTGGGTTTATTTTTTATTGTTCTTGTTTGTTGTTTTGGGGGATTTTTTTGATTGATGGTTAGTTATTTCTGCTAACTTTATAATGATATTATTTGTGACACTTTTGTAGAAAATGTGCTAAAGCTATGCATTGTAAGTGTAGATTGACGGTGCATCATATGTTGATGGAGTGTCCTCACCTACAGACCGTTAGAGACAACGTGTTTGGTAATGAAGGTGTGGTAGAATCATTTTGATTCCATCCACAACTCATTATTAATTTTTGAAACGTGACATATTTTTATTTAAAAAAATAATTTCATCCATAGCTATACTAAATGATTTTACCATATATTTATCACACACACACACACACACACACACACACACACACACACACACACACACACACACACACACACACACACACACACACTTATATAGTTTCTCTTATTGTAAATCAACTCTATACATTGACATTTTAAAATGTTTAATTTAACCATAGTATGACTCCCAATAGCGATAATTATGTTTGTATGTAATTTAAAAATAATTCTAATTCTTTTCCATTGCAGCTTAGTATTGATATCGGTTTATAATTAGTATAATTTTAAAAAATCAAACTACTATGTTTGATTTCAAAGTGGCTTAACTAGCACAATTTTCCACCTGTTATCTACTTAAGTACATGGATTGCTATGACCAGTCTTACGTTCAGCGTAATTGATTTAATCATATTCCTGTCTCTATAGACTCAACAAAAAGAAAAGAAAGAAAAAGGTATCTAATCAATAGTAATTTATTTCATAAACCAGGCGACATTCATGGCTGAAATTCAGGAATGTGTGTGTGCGTGCGTGCGTGCGTTCGTGTAGTAATACGACGAGTTGCGCATGTGTTTATTGCCAGTGGTCACTACTGTGACGACCCTATGAAACAAAATGTCTACATGCATACTTTCTTTTTTGGTTGAGTGTATAACCAATTTTCAGACAATTTGCACACTACGATGGAACCATTGAATAAAGAACGTTAGATTTACCGTAAACAGTTCGTTAACCCCGTAGGTTTTAGTTTAGTAAATATGCTATATTAGACACACAGGTGGAGTACAATGGACTCGATAGAAAGCGAGTCCACATGACACCAACACAATATGCTGGTTTAAACAGAGTGATGGACTGAACAGTGATGTAAAGAAATGTTTCACTATAAAGTCAGTCTTGTTTAGTTAAATGTCTGGACTAGATGGATAGTCTACTGTATTATGTTGGTCAGCGACTCATATAATACATTTTTCATTATGAATACATACAAACAATATTAGCCATACCTGAATACTCTCGGGTAATACTCTCGCTCCGTGTTCATGAACAAGAAAATAAGAAAACATAAGCAAACTTCTTTAAATAAAAGTATTTTCAATACAATGTCATTGCTGGTGGTAATACTACGGGTAGGTATAAATCAACTACACACAAAGGAGTTAAAACATAAATAGATTGGTCAGCCGAACTCGACTGAATGAGCTTTGTGAGCCGTGTCCTTCCCATACGTTAGGTTTAAAAGATAGAGGTCTTCTGTGGTCAGCCAGTTGGATTTTGTAATGTCAGCGTTGACCAAAGGCTTAGATCTATGAATCTGTCTGATGACAACAGATCGATCAGTGGTGTTGATGACACTCAAACGGAGATTTTTTCTGAAGAGATAATTTACATTTGGTTGTGGAAGATATGTGGCCCCATTATAATCTTTCCTGGACTAATAGGCAACTTTGTTGCAATGTGGATTTTCAAAAATATAAGAATCACTACCTCAACGGCTTATGTTCATTTGTTCATTCTAACTGTCACCGATACTACAGTTTTGTGTACGAGTCTTTTTAGATATTGGTTAATATTCATGTTCAACTACGATGTGAGAAATATTTCTGACTCGGGATGCAAAGTCCATGAATATATAGCCTACACTAGCATGGATTTTTCAGCGTGGATCTTGGTGTCTCTCGCATTTGAAAGATTTATAAGCGTGTTTTTCCCTTTTCACTTAAGGACATGGTGCACTGTCAGGCGGGCATTTTGGAAGTTGGCAGCCACACTACTAGTTGTCTGCGTCATAAACTGTCACCTGTTATGGACTTACGGACTTGTCACTGAGGATGATCAACAAGAGTGTGGCGTCATCAACATGGACATGTTTTACTACGATTCAAGCGTATTTGTATGGATAGATTTATGCGTTGTTTCTCTTCTTCCATTTGTGATCATGTTTATTTGTTCTGTTTCAATCATCCATAGGCTGGGAAAATCGGACGTTGTGTTCAATCCAATAATTCGAACGCTGTCCAAGAAAGGCCCAGATACGAACAAATGGAAGAAGGTGGACAGAAACACAAATGATACACGTCTGCTAGTCGTATTGGCAGTAGTCTATGTTTGTTTGACTCTTCCTCATTCCTTTACGTACATTGTTGCGAAATTCATCGCTGATGACTGCAGTGATATTTGCCAAGCGAGATTGCGGCTTGCCTGGTCCGTAACTTACATAATCCAGTTCTGTAACTACGCAATTAATATTTTTTTGTACACATCCAGAAACCAGAATTTTAGACAGGAGTTCCTAAAACTGATTCATCACAGATCATTTAGGTTTGTATAAAATAAATAAAGCATTAGCAATAATACCACACAGGCTTCTTGTTGCTAGTACAGTTTTCATATTAGACATAATTAGCATATTTTGGCAACACAAAACAATCTCAGTTTGTAAGAAAATATTTAAAGTTCAACCAGTGTTTCATACTATACTTTGAAGAGAAAGAACAAAGACTATCACCAACCAAAATGTATACGGTTTGAAAAAGTGATGACATTGTTTGTATGGAAGAGACACAAAACAATAAACGCATTAATATCAATAACAAAGATTTCATGTTAATAATAGAGTCTTCATATTAGACATAAGCAACATAGGTAAATATGTTCACAACAGTGTGTCACTAGCTGTAATTAATGAAATTAATAATGCCAGCATAACATTATATGCATATATTAATTATGTTATGTTCTGAAGCTATTTTGTATAATAGTTTTAACAAAATGTAGTTTGCAAACAAAGTTTGGAATAACATATTTTTAGGTAAAATGTTTATATAAATAACGGTTGCAACCAAAAATGTTGTATGTTATAATACAACATATAGCGCAGAAAGCGGTTGCAACAAAATATAGTTTGGCAATAACGTAGTAGAAATAGCGGGCATAAGAAAAATGGTTTCTAAATAACGGTTCCAGCAAAAAATGTTGTCGACATAACATTTGTAATACAAGTAATAACTGCCACCAAAGAAGGCATGCAAATAGCGATTGTAAGAAATTAGTATGCAAACAACAAATGTGAAAGGAAATAGTCATAAAAACGAAATGTTTAAATCGTGGTCGTAACAAAAACGGTTATTTATTATGTAAAACGATAGAGGTTTTACCGTGTTTTAAAATGTACCTCTGCACAAGGAAAAGTTCAAAGGAAGTATTCTGCGCAATAAGTGTCAAATCAGGTTTTCGCCAAATAGGATCGTATTCTGACCCACCAGTGACACGCTTCATAACAAAAATAAAGAAGAGCAAAAAAAAAAAGAGAAAAGTAGAGGAATTCCGACTCGAAACCATCACTTTAGATACTAACATTACCTCAATTAATCAGAAGAAATGTTATCTCCTGACAATTTCTTTGTGTTTAGTGCACAAGCTGCACGTTACAAGATATGTGGGTAGAACGATCATTTTTCTCACAAGCAATAAGTGAGTGCTTTTTCTGCTTAAGGTACGTTCTCAACACGAGATCTGATATATACAAAACGAGGATTTTTCTCAAATAGGATTAGCATGTCATGACATAATACATTAATCCTCGGAAAGACAAACGTTAAATCTTCGTGCATGTTATACACTGGTATTTATGTAAACGAGTTGCGTATTGATGACACATTCTCAACAAGCTTCGAAGGTTTTCTTGACATCTTGGAAGGACCAGACACTCAAAAGCAATTAGATCTTTAAACCACTTTTTAGTAACTGTCAGTAATATTTACCTACCTGTCTGAACGTAGAGGTTTGCTAATTGTCCGTCAGAACAGAACACAACAGAACTGTATCATGCTCAGATCATTACACAATGGCATATCAGGAATATGTAACACGATATTTTACAGTGACAGGAAGGGTTTCACAGGAAATAAAATAGCACATTGGGCTGTTTCCCTTACCAACCAGTCGTCCACTATCGGTTCATCAAATGCCGTGGCATGTGCTGTTCTGTCTGTGAGAAAGTGATTATAAAAGACCCCTTGATGCTTATCGGAATGGGTAGCCTATGTGACGGCAGTGGGTTTCCTCTAAAAGAAATATGTCAGAATGACATGTTTAACGTCCAATAGCCGATGATAAGATAAAAATCAATGTGCTCTAGAGGCGTTGTTATATATAACAAACTTTACTTTAAGGAGGTAAAATACAAAACTAAGCTAATACTAACGTATACGTAGTAAAGAGGTATGTTTGGTATTATATCGGTGGAGATAAAAAAAAAGTCTAAAAGATAGCAGCTAAGTTATAAATCGTTACTTTTATTTAAAAAAAAAACATCTTGTTTCTGTCTTGTACGGTTATTTCGGGTTCTTCACTTGCTTGTCGAAGGTTGTGTTACGTGTTGGTGAAAGTGCATACAAAGTACTGTTGGCTTAAAGGACAAGGGAAACTTAACCAATTACACACCTGTAATATTGAAGATAATAATGTGGGTTAACTATGCATACCGTTTTGCAAATACTTATGTTTAATACCTAACAGACTGTCATTAATTAATATGCAGTAATCACTGAAACATTCCCTTCCTGTGTTATAAAGACAATACTGTTTTGATCGGAATTAGCGCTTGCCTTCTAAATGTCTGATTTCGGTATTTTGAACGTCGCTACAAAGCCGACGTAGGCACATATGTTTAACATCTAAATAGAGGAACGTATGTTAAAAATTTTTCTAAACATGAAAATCATGTTTCACTTAAACAAATATTTCTCGCATATGAGCTACTTGATTAGTCAAGATGCATATGCATATTGAACCTGGCATGCATACCAAAAGTTATATTTAATACCCTTTTAATATATGCATTAAAAATATGTTTTGGTCTAAACAAAAAGATGTTTAAAATACGTTCGTTTTAACACACGGTTAATATAAGTTACACACATATGTTTAACGTAAGTTGGTTAACATGCGAAACGTATGTTAGACATAATATTATGTTATATATGTATTCGCCTATTTATTTGTTTAACATAATCATAAGGCTATTTTTGCAGTGTATAACAACTAAAATAAATTCACTTAAAAAACGGTTACACTTTGTAGTTGTATTCTCAAAAACGTAACCATTTTAATAAAAAAAATTCCTAACCTATAATCTATTTAATAATAATAATAATAATAACAATAATAATGAAAACAAATACCACCATAAAGAACCTGACAACAACACCAAGACACATAATCTGTTCCTTGTCATTCAATATATAATATACAAAGACATTTTTTTCTCTCATATAGGATAACAGTTGTGTTTTGTTTGAAATATGTGGCAGAGAAACGATTGCAATCAACAAATATTTTCTTACATTATTAACAATAAAGTGCAGTGTAGTATTTCGACAATGATGTCTTACGTGAGGTAAATAAATTAGCTGCAAGTATGTGAAGCATAGATAAAGAGAAAATTACTAAATTGCCTGTGACGCAAACTGAAATTGTATGCCACCTATTTTCAAACATATGACAAAAGCTTTAGAATGTTAGTGAAGATGATTTTCCATGTTGTATGCAGATTTGGAAAATCTAGTCTGTTTGTTTGTTCTGTGTTGTAGATTTAGTATGATGGTTACGCGTATCAGTGTATACATTATAATCCATGATGACATGTTAACGAGTAAAAGGAAACAAAATACATGATGATGCATTTTATTATAATAGTCCGCAATCCATATTGATACCACTTTTAAAATAATATTGGAAACTATCTCTGTACAAGGCAGAGTCCACTGATAATAAACATAAAACCTATAATATGAGTTCCAACTTAACTGAATACGTATTCTTAAGGCCTATATTCTGTGCATGCAAATGTTGTTATCTGCATTATACAGATATCATTTATGGTCATTTATTTCCTGTATTTTTGGTCTGAACACCACTTGTAACCGGACTCCTTATATTAATGCTATTTTGCACTGTAAACAGGATAAGGAAAATTCTTCTTTTTTTAAATGCGTATTGTAATTTAAAACCTTACTGCTTTCACCTCCACCCTGCTTGCCTGCCTGACTGCCTGCCTGCCTGCCTGCCTGCCTACCTATCTACCTACCTACCTAAATACCTACCTACCTACCTATGGTTGTTATTATTATTATTTAACTGGGTATATGTATAACATTTATTCTGTTAGGCCTAACTATGCCATCGCTTTTACTAGAAAGCAATATAATGTCAATACATTTGTCGGTCAAAGCATAGAAAAAGTTTTCAATTGATCTAATGATGTTACGTTCAGACAACTGTGAAATCGTCATGTTCCATATTCTATGCGCATATTCAGCAAATATGCGTACAGGCATGGACCATCGTGTTCGCTTGTCTGTTTTCACTTAGTAAACATGTCCTTTGTGTCACACGTTTCATCGACGTTTGTTCATTGTGTTCATAATAAACTTTGACAGGTGGGGTACACTTCAGAACCACTTCATCAATAGCTTTAGGGAGCCATTTGAAAAGATTTCCCGCAAGGATTATTGTATAATAGACCTTGACTCATAGGCTAAGTCTGTGGGTTACTCTCCCACAGAGATTCGAAGCGTGGAACATGACTTATATTAGTTTTTAAAAAAGAAGAAAAGAGAACTTCCTTGCCCCGTACCCCCCCACCATTCAAAAAAAAAAAAAAAAAAAAAAAAAAAAATAATAATAAAAAATAAAAGTGAATTTTTTTTTAATATATTTAAAAAAAAGTAATAATAAAGAAAAAAAGAAAAAAGTAAACATCAACAAAACAAACACCTAAAGAAAACCTCATCAGATTTCGTTTTCACTTCCACAATTGGCATAGAGGCTCTCCATAAAGAAACAATAACTTATATCGGCTACAAGAAAATATTCAGACTTGCCAATTCCTCAGATGGATCATCTGCAATATTAAAAGGGCAAACATTACTGATATTAACAATATAGTCAATCCACAGTTTAGATAAAAGAAAGAAAGAGAAAAGATTAACGCGCAAAACAGAAATAGAAGTGTTTATTAAGACCCTATCACTGCTTTAACAGTACACAAGAAGAGTTTCATCGCAAAACGCGATATCTCCATTTTTGACATTTTGAGAAAAAAGACATTTTGTGTGACGTTTGTGCATGACGCTTATCGCGTATTGGAACGAAAGCATATTTTCTAATACGTTCATACATGGCAGATATCGCGTTCCACATTGCCACCATTTACTAAATACCCACCCCATCCTTTACTAAATACCTGTACCTCACTTTATTAAAATCCGTCCCATCCTTTACTAAATATCAGCCCCTCCCTTTACTAAATACCCGCCCCTCCCTTTACTAAAATCCGACCTATGCTTTACTAAATACCCGCCCCATCCTGTACTAAATATCCGCCTCATCCTTTACTAAAACCCGTCTGAAATTGGAGAACTGATGCAAGCCTTTTCTTTGGTAGTGATTTTTCAGGGGTTTGTTTTCGAACTTTGAGCTTATCGCGTTTTGCGATGAAACTCTTCACATGATTCTTGAATATATTTGTTCAAATCAGAGAATGCGTTTTTTTTTTTTTTAAACTATGTATTGTGTAAACGTTTTGAACTATTTCGAGTCATTAAAATTACATGTAAATTAGATACAAAAACATTTAACAATTAATTAATTTATTCATTTATTATTTATTTATTTTTGCAGCATCATCAAAAAACCTCCATCAACCAGAACGTTGTCCTCAACGCTCTCTTCAAGTTTATCACAATCCTTGTCTTCCCAGGTGAACTTATTGCCAAATGGACAACGTATCTCAACAAAAACAGGCTCACCTCTAGAGATGGACAACCAGTTGTCTCACAACACTCTTGTTAATGTCCACCATGAACCGGAACAAACGACACGAGCGGGTATTTGTGAAGATGACACTTCAATAGCAACAGCATCAGAATCCACGCTAGCTTCACATTCAGTCGAAATAGGCCATTCAGTTCAGTTCAACTTAGCAAAATCTAATATAAAGACGTCAGGTACTTTAAATTATTCACCAGGAACATATCGTTCTATTCTTTCACATAAAGGTTTCAACAAAAGAGAAATAGATGAGAAAATGAAGTGTAACTTTTTTGATAGCCGTTATAACAGTGTCCAACAAACTTGTATATCCAACAGAATTAACAATGGCATTTTACAAGAAATTTCTGATACGAGTAATGGTGATAACTTACTACAGACTGAAAAGACACACTCCTTAGATGACAAGGATGCATATTTCGAAGATAGCTGTGATACTGCAGAAGAAGATGAAGCTAAAGAAAAAGTTGAAGCAGAAGTAGAAGATGATGATGATAAAACGAGGAATGGCATTGAAACAAAACTTCCTGTTAAATATACAGTGAAACAAAAACACATGATGAAACCCGATTCCGAAAGTGACCTGAATCAAAATGATTTATGGAAAACAGATGACATTTTCAGTGGATATTCTGAGGTTTGGCCTTCCATGGCATACTGTGATTGTAGTAAGCGATTTTCTGTTTGTGGGCATCCAACATGTTACCAGTTTACGGAACAGTGTCAGACTCTTGTCCATGTTTCACCTTCTTGTACAGAATTTATCACACATTTCTGAATACATTAATTTCAACGCGATTTATGAAGACTGCCTGCATATAGTGTCCATTCTGAATAAATAATTAATCTGTTTGTATAAATTAACCAAATTTATTTTAATCTTTATATTGATTTGAGTTCACAAACATAATTATGAGTTTTACTAATTTATCTCCGCGTTAAGTTCGTTTTCTATTAACATCAAGGCCAAAACGTGGTTCATTAGTGTTTAACCATGAGTGTATCAAACAGGAAGAGGACTTTCAATTTGATTACGTCATTACTTTTATCACAGGGGAAAAACAAAACAAAACATTGAAATTGTTGGTTACCGGTTTCTTGCAAGCAGGTCTTTTCATATGCGACTGGAACCTTGCAATTGTCTTGTAGTCCATTCTAAAATATTACACACCTGGCAGCCGATTTAGTGGCTTTTTTTGTGCTGGGTGTCATTACACAGCTAACAAAATCATATAATGTTACCTATATTACACTTAAAACTCAGTTTTGTTCGAACACAGTAAGGATAACTTGTAACATTTTGATTGATGACTATTTTACATTGGTGATATTGAAATAAAAGTACGGAATATCGATTAACTTCAGACATTTTTGCGAGGGATTGATTTTTTTATTATGCCGTGTGAATTTAATGAATATCTCCTTCATGAAAGTTTACATACATGTACATATTTTATCACATATTTGTGAACGTATGGTGTTCTGAACAGCTATATTGACAAACGTAATCTTATTCCGTTATTACATACAAATACTGAATTCATCACATATTTGTTAAAAGTGCAATATTCAGAGCGCTACACTGACAGAACAATTCCATACTCTCGTAAAATTACACGTACACACAGAGCCGGGTTAATAAGGAGGCAACGTGGGCAATTGCCCCCCCCCCTCCCCCGTCTAAATCCGGACCGTGTACCTATCACCTTTCATCGTATCAGAATGAAGACGAAACACAGTCGTTCTGTTTACGGAACCATTATAAAATCATATTCAAGTATCATATAAAGCTAAACAAATTATTTATACTTGTTTAAAGTATTGAGGCTATATGCGTAACGGCGGTATAACTAAATTATACTTCAGCCTAAACTTAGATTAGTTAACCTACTGTTAGTAAAACGTATTTTTATCGGGCTGAGAACAGTGGTTCAGAACCCCTCACTTAAAACTTAATGAAAGAATTTTTTGTTATTATTTATTTATTTATATTAATAAAAAAAATTGTTTAATGCGTTATATATATCTTTGCGTGTATGTGTGTGTTTGTGTTTCTGTGTGTGTGTTTCAATTATGAAACTTTATACTTACAACTAAGGGCGGTATGAGGTTAAACTGTTTGTTATCATTTTTGAGGCAGCAATATTTTAATAAATACTAACATAGAAACAAGCTTTGCTGTAAACACCATCATACCATGTTGATAAAATAACGCAGCATCGTGCAAGATCTGCTTTATGTTCTCGTTGGGTGTCATCACCTGCAAGTTATACCATGCACATTATCAAATGTTTATGTAATTTATAAAATATGCATGTATATTGCTTTAAGCGTGTCACACTTATCCATATACGACCTACAGGTACACACCTGCATAAATATCCGACTTTTCAAAAGTAGCATATTTTCAGAACAAAGATAACAAAATTGTCTTTCCTTACTGTAAACTGAGATGTTTTGTGAAACAGGCGAAACAGATGAAGTGATTAAAGTAGCGAAAGGCATTTATAGGTTGGGACCCGCGGTTAGTAAAGGATAGAGCGAGCATTTGGTAAAAGATGAGGGCGGGATTTAGTAAAGGATGCAGCGTGTATTTAGTAAAGGATTGGACGGGTATTTAGTAAAGGAAGAGGCAGGTATTTAGTAAAAGATTAGGCGATATTAAGTATAGGAAGGTGCGGTTATTTAGTAAAAGATGAGGCGGATATTAAATTTTATTAAAGGATGAGACCGGTATTTAGTAAAGGATGAAACGGGTATTTAGTAAAAGATGGGGCGCGTACTTAGTAAAATATGAGGGCGGTATTTAGTAAATAATGAGGCCGGTATTTAGTAAAAGAAGAGGGCGGTATTTAATAAGAATGAGGCGTGTATTTAGTGAAGGATGGGGCGGGTATTTAGTAAAAGATGAGGGCAGTATTTAATAAGGATGAGGCGGGTATTTAGTAAAGGATGGGGCGGGTATTTAGTAAAAGATGACTCACTTTTCAGTAACGTAGGACGGATTTTCAAATTGGTAGGGCTAACTGTTTTGGATGTATAAAAAGTGTGTGAAACCGCGAGCGCTGCAAGCGCAATGCCCCACAAGGAAAATTAAAAAAACATTAACTCCCTTTATAACGATTCTGGTGTGTTTATTACTTATTAACAGAGACATTTTTAATCATATTAAAAAGTGGCAAAAAAAAGAAGGTGGGGGGGGCGGCTACTTCAGTGTTCTTAGATGTTTGAGCTCTCAAGTTTTATGAAACCAAACGTCGAGTTTGTCAAGTATTCTAGTGTTGGTGACCCTTCATTAGTTGCTTCAAGTGTCATTTCTCACATCAATATATCTCTCCTCGTCGCTTTTAACACACCATGCTCAGAATCCATTGCGTTTTGTTTAATTTATTATGTTTATTTATAGTGTAATTATGTATTTTCACTCATTATCAGCAATAAAGTTATAAATATGAATATATACGTATTATTTTTAATGCTTTAAATTAATTTTATGGCTGTTTTGGGGACATGTATTTTCAACTGAATACACTGTTATTGTGATGTACCGTTTTTTTTTTTTTTCCAGGTGTGCCCACTTTCAGAAAATGCCAGTATGCACTCATCCGTAGAACCGTATGAAGAATAGCTATAGTCTGTACAAAAAAATATGCACTTGTTAGACCCCACTATCATATTAATATATAATCAAGGAGTTGAAATCGGCAGTATACGGTGCGTTACGAAGGTTTATAATAATCACAAACGTATGCACTTGTTTTATAGTTTACAAGGAGCGGAATGTATCTCAAACGGTAGAGTGTCCGCCTGTGAACTGGTCAGTCATCGGATCGATCCTTCTAAGTAGACCCATTTGCAGTTTGAGCTATGTTCTGTTCCAACCAGTGGTCCAACGCTGGTTCATCAAAGGTCGTGGTTTGTGCTGTCCTCTCTGTGGAATAGTGCACATAAAAGATTCCTTGTTGCTTCATCGGTAAGATTAGCTACATTAGTGTTGCAGCAGCAGGTTTCGTCTCATCCTATTAAAACTAACCTCTGTCTAAGGCAGAGTAAGCTAAGCGTGCTTGAACCTGATAAAAAAACACGAAAATAAAAACAACCAACTTACAACCAATCAACCAAACTAAAGTGTCAGTCCTCATAAAAACGCAAAGTAAAACATATAT